>CABHPH010129830.1:0-23079 GCA_902168325.1 Peromyscus nudipes | reverse complement strand
AAACACAGGGCTAGTGAACAGTTAAGAAAGTGCTTGTTGCACAAGAGTGGGGGCCTGAATTCTCTCCCCAGCAGCCACATCAAAGCCAAGCCCTGAGGCCCTCCACCTATAATCCCAGTGCTGGGTGGGCAGCAGCAGTAGGATCTCTGGGGCTTGCTAGTGAAATCAGCCAGCCCCAGGTTCAGGAAGAGACCCTATCTCAAAACATAGGCAGAAAGAAGTTGAAGACACTTGATGCCAACCTCTGGCTTCAATACACATGGTCACCCTGACACAGGCAGTACCCCCCCCATACTTCCTTCTGTAATTTCTTCTTATTTAGGGGATGGGTAGGAGTTAATAGGATGTTGGGTGTTTTGATTCAGCATGAATTACTATCTATTTTGCAGTTTATTTGCAATTTTCTCTCTTTCTTGGTACTGACGCTGCCCTTAAGAGTTTGTCGTTGTTGTTTTCTTTTTTTTTGAATTTATTTTATTTTATTTTACAATATAATTCAACTTTACATATCAGCCATAGATTCCCCCATTCTCCCTCCTGCCACCCCGCCCCCCTCTCCCCGGCCCACCCCCCATTTCCATCTCCTCCAGGGCAAAGACTCCCCCGAGGATTGAGATCAACCTGGTGGACTCAGCCCAGGCAGGTCTAGTCCCCTCCTCCCAGGCTGAGCCAAGGGTCTCTACTAAGGCCCAGGTTTCAAACAGCCAATTCATGCACTGAGCACAGGACCGGGTCCAATTGCCTGGATGCCTCCTAAGCAGATCAAGCCAATCAACTGTCTCACCCATTCAGAGGGCCTGATCCAGTTGGGGGCCTCTCAGCCATTGGTTCACAGTTCATGTGTTTCCATTCGTTTGGCCACTTGTCCCTGTATTCCATCTCGTTGTTGTTTTCAATGATTTTCCTTGCTGACTAGCTTGGGGGCCCCCAGTTGACCAAATCTTATAATGATGGCTCAGAGGTCTTGCTTGGTTGAAACATTAAGAATGTTAGACTTGTAGTCTATTTATAGGTTCTTAGGATTTACCCACACATCCAGGGATTTTTCTAGAAGGCCTCAGGTGTATCACTATCAAGGCATACCTGGCAGGGTTAGAAAAGGGGCCAAAGGAATAGGACAGATTTAAAGAGACTCATGCACAGACTTTCTTACAGCTTATTTCTTCCACAAGGAGACACAGCTCACATGTTTCTTTCCCCAGCAGTGAAACAATGGAAAAGCTGTGATGAATATTTCTGCCAAGGGAAACCCACTAGTCACTCAGTGCCTGTCTGAGATTCTTAGAGGTGCTTTGAAAGTTGCTGTAAAGTTGATGGCATGAAGCAGAAGAAAGCCAGCCATACTTTTAGTCCTGGAGACTCAAAGAGTTCAATTCAACTGTTGACCAAGTGGTTAGTTGTGAGGGGTTGGAGGAGGAGCTTTCCCAGGACAGCTTCTGGTGGCCAGCAATTTTGAATCTCCTTGTAGATAAATCACTCCACCCTCTGTCTCTCTCTGTCCAAGTCCTTCCTCTTCCTGACATTTTGTTTTACCTTTCCTGTACAATAATAACCATCACCCTTTAATTTAGAATAATTTCATCCCAAGATGCTTAATTACACCTGCAAAGATTTTTTTTAAACCCAAATAAATCACACTGAAAGTTTTAGGAAGTTAGGAGTTGAACATGGATTTTCAGGTGTCACTATTCAATTGATTGTGACATCAGAGGTTTTTACTGGGGGATGGCCACATGAGCAGCCCTGTGGTTTTTTTATGTGCTAAAACACCACACTCCCAGAAGAAAAGACATTGTTCACTATAAATTACATTATTTAAATAAACAATGCAGGCATGTGAACTACCTGTACTAGATAAGGACCTGTCTGAGTGCCACATACTGGATGCCATACAAACACTCCATTGTGTAAGTAAGCCCTAACGAAAGCAGCTGAGAGCTCTTTTCTGTGCATTCTACTTCCTTCACCCTTATCCAAGGCATCTTTACAGCAAAATTATTATTAGGATTCCATGGTACAGGGACTAATCTGTGGTATTGACCTCAATCATGTACTCAAGGATCCTGGATTTAACCAGTTGAAATGAATATTGTTAACTGTGTAAAAATCTATCTCAGGTCAAGAGCTTCCAAAATGTCTTCCCTCAAGGTAGAACTTTTGGATGGAACCCTGAGTTCTGAATGCCCCTAGTCTCTGTATCCAGAGTACAGAGCCAGGCAAGTGGCACTAATAGAAATTTTCTCATTTGAGAATAAACCCATCTCCATGGGCAGCTCTCTAACTCCATACAAACCATCCAGTATTCATGACGTTCTTATGGCCCCACTGAAGGGTGTGCTAAATCTTCAACAGTCCCAGAGTCTGATTTAGTTCACTGATCAGAGCAATCTCCTCTGATTTCAGTTGGGAATCATTAATGTTAAGGTTGAAGCAGCCCAAAGCAAGCACTATTAGGCTTCAGCTAAGGGCTAGACACGAGCAACTAGGATCTTGTGTTCAGAACTTCAAAATGTCAGTGGCTTTTTTTCTACTACAGTAGCAAAATCAAGACACAGTGGTGCTAGATAATTACATTGAAAGTCAAAAGTAAGAAGCTCTGCTAAGATCTCTCACGCTGTCTTTTGAAAAAGCCCTGTTCTGAGATTCCAAATTGACCCACTCATATGCTGGGAAATCATCAGCCTTTAAGGGTCAAGCATTTGATTTGAACAAGATCTCATTAGCAGACTGAAAAATACTTTTCAAAACTACAAGAGTGTATTTCCATTCTTTATTTTCATGTGTTCTCCATTTTTCACAGATGCTCCAATAGGCTAAATCCATAACAAAGCATCAGCTATGAGGGTTTGTTCTGTTTCCAATACCCAAAGTGCTAAATTTCAGTTGACCCATCCATGCATAGCAGAGAATAAAGAGGTTTGTAACATGTTTTTTTCCTTTGAAGCTTTTCTCTCTATAGCATTTTTGAAATTATGATCTTACAATCCATTTTTTTTGATCAAGTGTATGTAAAATAGGCACGAAACACAAAGCCGTTTAATTTGCCATGGCATGTTTTGCTTCATCCTTAGCAGTGAATTCAGCATTTACAGGGTTAAGATTACAGCTGCTAGGAGATGTCTGCTGGGATGCAAAGAGGTGGGCATGGTACAGTTAGGCAGGGGAAAGAGCTTGGACTTTTGTTTGGAGTAGAGAGCAGACCACTTTTATTGTCTTTGATCCATGTAAGGTTCACCTTTGGGAAGATTTGGGCCCCTTCTATTTGGAGAAGAGCTCAAAAGGCAAAAACATTACCTGGACATCTTCTTTGTCTTCATCTTAGCTAGCATGACCCAAAGTAAGCAGTGAATCTAAAGATTTGAAGTCCCTTGGGATTGAATTCAACAATTCCTGTGGAATTTGGAAATTCCACAAATACATTCACCTTTAAAAATAGGTAAAAGGTCAGCTGTCAGTTTGACCATGGATGCCTCCCTAACCATCCAAGCACTAGAATTCAGATCATGTTCCTTTCTTCTGTTTTTCCAAATGACACCTTAGCCATAGTCAGTGAGTGGCATTTGTGCTAGTGAGTCCCAAAGCCATGGTAGTTTTAGCAATTGTGAAGGCCACACACATTTGGAGGTCGTGGGTCCACTCACGGGACCTAGCATGGAGTTTGAATCTCAACTGAAGTTCATTTTAGAGAAATGATATGTGACTCAACCATCAGAGGAAACACAGGTGACGTCTAGAGAAGTACACATGTTCTTTCTCTTACGCGAGGGTCTTCAAATGAGGCTCACATGTGTGCTTTAGTAGTGAAAACTGTGGAAGTTCATAAAAGGCCTTTTTTGGGGTGGTAACCTATCATGCAGGCACCCACCTTTTTGATGATTCTGCATGAAACCGTCCCTTAGACACTACTTGTCTTGTAAGCCCCAGGCTATCTAACAGCAGAAAGAGGGCCTGACATTAGTGTCTGGATTTTGTGCCTGTCTCCTTTATTTTGGCTGAAGGCACAGAGGTAAGTTATTGTCCTTTCCTTTCTTCTTGAGTCACCTTGGGTTCTTGGAACAACAGAACCTCACAGGACACATCCCCTCCCACAGATGAGGGCAATTCTCTGTAAAGGGGAAGCTTTATCCACAATGTCCTGAGAACCTTGTCCCCTCAAGGAGCCAGGATTTCCATGAACCACTGTGTGATATTAGAATTGAGATAATGACCAAGGAGACTGAATCTAAACCAAGACTGTATAACTATGTATATATCTATATCATTCATTTTGACCCAATTCTTCATCTACTTAAGGCTAAAGTTCATACTATTATCTCTCAATGATAAATTTAGGGCCACTCAACCTCTCTCTTTGTTCCTCTTCCCAAAATGGCCACAATGAATAACACTTTTTTTTGTTTTCTACTATTACCGCTCCCGTCCCTTGTGTGTGTTTTTGTACATATACATACGCACAGGTGCACATGTATGTATGTGTGTAGGCTGCAGAATGACACTAGGTGTCTTCCTCAATCATTCGCCACCTCCTCCTTCTATTTATTATTATTATTATTATTATTATTATTATTATTATTATTATTTGAAACAAGGTCTGTCACTGAACCTGGAGCTCACTGATTCAGCTAAAATGACTGCCCAGAAAGTCCAGGGATCTTCCTGTCACCTACCCAGCATTGGGATTACAGGTGCATACCATCTCACCCAGTTTTTTAACATGAGTGCTGGGGAACTGGTCTCCTCATTCTCTGCAGGTAGCCAAGCCTAGCTTGTTAGGCTTTCCAGGGCTCAAGTTTCTACCTTCAAATCTCTGATTACATGCCAGTACCTTCTCTGTGGCTTCTGGCCATGGGGAGGGGAGCAGATGTTAACTGCAGATCACTGGGTTTATAAAAATAGAAGGAGTTTCTTTTATTAGCATAATTTGAGGGCCAAATTTCTAGATGTCAGTCAAGGACCAACCTTGTGAATGAACTTAATTAGGTGAAAAACAAGGCTGGAATCATGGGGAATAAAGATTTGCACTAAGAGACCATAAGTGAAGATATTTGTTCACTCAACAGACCGACAGGGGCTGTATTTGTTTCATTTCTGCTGCTGCGATAAAATTCTCTGACAAAAAGTAACTTAGGGGAGAAAGGGTTTATTTTGCAATTTTAAGTTATATTCCATTGTTGCATGGAAGTCAAGCAGGAGCCAGTGACATCCAGAGTCAAGAGCAAAGAGAAATGAACACACGTCTGCCTCCTGCTCAATTGACTTTCTTTTAAAACCCAGGGAATGGTGCTGTCCACTTTTATGCTGAGTCTTCCCACATCAACTAGCATAATCAAAACAATCTTTCACAGAAATGTCCCTAGTCCAAGCAGGTCTCGACAATCACCCTCACTGAGACATTTTTTTTTTTTTTAAAAAAGTGATTCTAGATGGTGTCAAGTTGACAAAGATAATCACTAAATACAGGAAGGTAATGAATGGTCAGTCTTCCCATGCTAGGAGCTCTGGTATGTACTGAATTCTCACATTCACCTCATCTGGCTTAGCAGACTTTAGGACAGATGTTACAGGCTGGATGTGGTAGTTTTCCACTCAGCTAAGACTCAAAGAAAGATAGAGTTAAAGCAAGAGAAGGGCTGTATTTGATTTAACAGCCATATTAATTTTAGCCCTCTCAGTCCCTTCTCTTGATGTTTGAAAATTAATTTTAGGACAAGCATGATGACTCAGTGGGTAAAGATGCTTGCTACTGACCCCAGCAACCTAAGCTTGATGCTTTGGACCACTGTTGTGGAAGGAGAAGAACTGATTCCTGTCAAGCTGTCCTCTGAACTCCACATGCACACCATGGCACATGTACACCTACACCTGAAAACAGAGAATTAATAACTGCAATGAGAAAATTAGTTTTGTTGGGGAATAAGGCTGAAGTTGCATTCTTCTACATAGTCTTCCTTTTGGCCAGAGGAAGAAAGCTGTTCCTTCCTGTCTGTGAAGAGGAGTTTTAAGGAAGGTACACAAGAATTGTGCTTTTTACTGTGAAAGAGCATTGGAAAAAATTTTGAATTTTGACTTATGAGGGATAAAATGTATTTGAGGAAACAGGGCCCAAAGACCAGGACAAAGAGCAAGATAGCGAGAGGTTCTAGAAAGGGAGTTGACCCAGAAAATCAAGACCTACTGTTTGGCTTCCACTTGAATCAGTTTGAGCCCCAGTTTTCATAGTTTTCTAGATAGCCATTAACCTTTTTCATGATGGTATTGCGGGTTGTTAGTACTTGATCAGATTCATGGACAGAAATACACAGCACAGCCTAGCATTGCAGTTTCCACCTAAATTGGATACTAGCGAACCTAGGGTCTCTCTGTTTTGAAGAACCTCTTCCAGGCCAGAGAGTTTAGTTGTCTTTGTATCATGTGCATGGGGAAGGCATGCTCTTTGTTCTATCGGCTTACATATAGGGGGAGTTCTTTTATTTTGTCAGAGTGGACTGTATCCCCAGTGCTAAGTTGTAAGCCAGTGAAACCTCCTAAAATAGGAGTACTGCAATTGGTTCAGCTCATTTGGTTTTAGTGGCAGGGTTAAGAATTCATTCTTTTAATATTTTCTGAAAGAGGTAGTTGAATGAATGCTTGGCAAAGGATTATATTAGATACTAGGTAAACTGGTGTGTAAAGTCTTTCACACATGGCAGGAACGTATGAACACGTCCCAGTTCCACAAAAGAAATAGAATTAAGAGAGTAGATGGAGACAAGGAGAGACTAGTAGAATTCCTATCAATATAGAGTGTGAAGTCAAGTTTCTTTTTATTTTTTATTTTTATTTTTTTGTTTTTTTCGAGACAGGGTTTCTCAGTGTAGTTTTGATGCCTGTCCTGGATCTCACTCTGTAGACCAGGCTGGCCTCGAACTCACAGAGATCCGCCAGGCTCTGCCTCCCGAGTGCTGAGATTAAAGGCATGTGCCGCCACCACCTAGCCAAGTTTCTTTTTTACATTTAAATCTTGTTGTTTTAGTAGAGGGTAAAGTACTACTTTGGAGGTAGCTGCCAATGGAAGGCCTGGTGTAGAAGAGGGATAAGAAGATCTGTTGAGATCTGTTCTCCAGTATGAGTTATCATCTTTTTATAGCTTTTTTTTTTCTAGATTTAGTTTATTTTTTTTTTAAGTTAGCATAAGAGCAAGATAGACCTTGAATTTGGAGAAGCAGTTACAGAAAGCAGTTACAGTAGAAGATTGAATTATTGGATTTGTAATGGTAGGTGAGGGCCTAAGGGAGCAGGGAGCAACTGAAGGTTCTATGAAACACTTAGAGAAGATGAGAATCAGAAGTATTTATGCAGATACAAGCTGGTTGGGCTGATTTTAATCTGGAAAGAACTGGTTCATGCCGGGCGGTGGTGGCGCACACCTTTAATCCCAGCACTCGGGAGGCAGAAGCAGGCGGATCTCTGTGAGTTCGAGGCCAGCCTGGTCTCCAAAGCGAGTTCCAGGAAAGGCGCAAAACTACACAGAAAAACCCTGTCTCGAAAAAACAAAAAAGAAAAACAAAAACAAAGAACTGGTTCAGATATTAAGAATTTATTGAAGAAAGCAATGCTTTGAACTTTTATACAAAAATCACTGGCATTGTCTATGGCTATTGTCTGAGTGTGAAAGATGGCATTGATAGTGTCCTGATGCAAAATTTTTGTTTACTGAGGTGAGGATGAGTCCTTAGTTGGGAATTTAGGGACACGAATTCAGCACCCTGTGAAACTAGAATCCTTTATTGAATGCTTAAGTGACCCCCCAGATGGTTTGATAGTAGGGATTTGAGTATAGGAAACAAACAGAAATCTCAGGACAGTGTATAAAAGTCAAAGGACAGACAAGATCAGTCTTAGTCTGAGCAGAAGGTGTGATTCAAATGGCTAGAAGTTCACAGGCTTTCATATACTGATGGAAGATTAGGACCCTTAGAGCGGCAAAAGAAGCCCAAGCAAAGCATGCTTTGAAGCATAGTCTATCAAACCAAGTGGTTTCTAAATACAAGGTAAGTTTCTGAGGGGAATAATCTTAGAAATCCTGTTGAAGGTATTTGTCCCAGGCTGGAGTTAGGATAATCTCATAAAGTGATCTATGGGCAAGCTACTTGGACATTTGGAGATATGAATAAGCCGAATATCATTTCTGATGTAATTTCCTCCTCTCTCATACATATGGAGATTTTAAATTTTTTGAGCAGAGCTTGAAGTCATTGAAGCTGTACGTTTGATGTCTATTGTATATGATTCACTCATGGACTGAGAACTTGATCTGGTAGATAATGTGGCAGGGGTGGGTTAGCTTGAGTCAAGAGAGATGGATCTAGAATGGGAGTTCTATATGCTTAGCTGTAGCTGGAGTGGCAAGAAAAACTTGGAAGGGTACCTTTTGTCCTGGTAAGTCTATAAGATAGACCTAACTCCCCCCCCCCACACCAGGTAAGATTTAAGGTGGAGAATGATTAGGGTACTGATATTGGCCAGAATGGTTCCTGAGGTTTATTTTATTTTATTTTTATTTTTTTTAAAAGCAAGCTACAAAGACTTACTCAAAGGAGAAGGTTCAACAGGGTGAACACCAGGGTGGAGGAGGAGGCATAGCCTCAAAATGGCAAAGTATATAGACCTTGGCTGTGGCTCCCCATCTTAGAAGAGTGAAAAGCAAGAGTTAGGGCTAGCCTTGCTGAAACTCAAGCAATAATGTGGTGAGGTATTGTTTTGTGGTGGATTATGCTTATTCTACTTTTCCCAAAGACGGAAGGTAACGGCCAAAGTGGTATTTAAAGGTGATATCTAAAACTTGTGAGACATGTTAAAGTATTTGAGGGACAAAGGCTGAACTGTTACCTCTTTAGTAGAAGTGCAGACTAAGTCTTGAAAGGTACTTAAGTGCCATCCAATGCCCTTTCTGTTTTCACTGGGAAGACTTCCAGCAAGCCTGAAAAGGTGTGAATAAATACACATGAGAAATGGAAAAGGAAAAGAGATTGGGGGTGTCTACAAGAGAGGTTCAGGGGATACATGGTGGTAAGAAGACAAGAAGGCAAGGATTATCACTAAAATATACCTTATTAGAAATTATAAAATTGCTATCTAACACTTATTACACCAATTAAAGACAAAATGACCAAGCACTTGTATTTATACATAGGCGTATGGGTGAAATACATCTGCTCTCTTGACTCCTGAGTAGGAAAGGAAGTCGGTGGCCTGCAACATCTTTGAAGACTGATAGGATGCAGAGAGGACAGTTTTGGTGAGATTTGGAAATTTCATTCCCAGCAATGGATAGGGAGACTAAGGAGCTTGTGAGAGGCTTTCAACTGATAGACATGGAATTGTGTAGTCTGTTTGGGAATTTCCCTGACGTGACCAGCAAGAAGGATGATTTTTTCCTTGTGAAAAAAACTAGGGCCCCTCCTTCTCAGCTTCTTCCTCCTCTATTAGGTCCTCTTACATTGTTTGGCTATATTAATGGATCATCAGTGGAGTATCAAGGGCCTCAGAGGCTGTAAGTCAGAAAAGGGCACCCTTCTTTGCTTCCTTATCTGATCCCTATTCCTGTGTTTCTAAGTGTTGGCCTTTTGGTGGCCCTTTCAGTGGATAACTGCAACCTAGGTTGGAGCCCGGTCAATCTCTATTAGCTGTAGAATAAGAGGTATTTTTAATAGGTGAGACTTTAGATTTTAAGAACCCTCTTTTGTTCCAGATTGCTGCACATGAGTTCAGGGCAAGGTAAGCATATTTGGAGTCAGTATAAATGCTAAATCTTTTACCCTATTCCAGGACAAGAGCTCTTAAGGAAAATCAGTTATGCCTTTTGGGCAGATGTATTCAGGGGTAAAGGTGAAATTTCTATAGTTTGGGCCATGGTTGTTACTGAATATCCTTTCTTATTCTATTTAGAATAAAACTGCTACAATCTATGAACCAAGGGTGTTCTGGATTTGCAAGTATGGAGTCTGTTAAGCCTATGTGGGCTTCCCCAGGATATTCTAAAACTTACAGGTGCAGATATGCAATGGGTTCTTTTATGGGGAAGAGGTGTGGTATTTAATGTATTTTATGAGTGTGTAGATGTGTGAATTTCATAATAGGAGGGTCTGGTATTGAGTGAGTCAGATAGGTACCTTTGATTATTATATACAGTAGGTATGGTTGATGAGTACATACATAAGTTGATGAGGTAAAAAGAAATAAGTTATCCATATGTGATATGACCCAGCTTGCCTGGGTCAGTAGGACAATGGCTGCCACTGTAGTAAGACATGGAGGTCATCCTTTAGCAGTGTTAACAAGATGTTCAGAAAAGAAATGTGTGTGTGTGTGTGTGTTTTGTAATAACCCCTTGATCTTGTGTGAAAAGGAAGCCTAAGTAATGGTTGGTTGAGTTGAGCCTTTTTTGGAACAATTGTGTATCCCTGTAGGCCTAGGAAATTTAGGAGAGTGATGGTAACCTAAAAGTGCCATTTGGAGGGAAGGACTATAAAGGAGAAAGCCATGTACATATTGCATAAGGGTGCTATGAGGAAAGGAGAAGAAAAATCTTAAGAGTTCTCCTACAAATAAGGCTTGTTTTAGAATCTTTGGAAAAGTGTGCTGTTGGGGGTGATGAGTGTCAGGGTTAAGACTAGGGGTGAAAGAAAATGACCCTGAGACTCAGGGAACAGAGGTATGGTGAAGAAGGCATCTTTAAGGTCTAAGACAGTGAAATATGGAGTATTACATAGTGTAGTACTGAGGAGGGTATATGGGTTGGGGCAAAAGTATAGAGGGGTAACTGTCTCATTAATGATCTTAAGGTCTTGAGCTAGAAGGTATGCTCCATGTGGCCACTTGACATGGAAAATAGGAGTATTACACAGGGAATTAAGGATGTTAGCCTCCAGGAACTTGGAACTAAGGGTTTGGGAGTTCTTTGAGAAACTTGGGTTCAAAGTGGGTATTGAGGCTTGCATGGTAAAATAGAGTCTTTGAATCTGATGAAAACAGAATACAAGATGTTCTGATCGGTGTTGATGTGTCGCAGATGGAGGGGGAGCCTGAGTGATTATTAAGGTGAATACTTTGGAGGGCCGAGAGATGTTAGGCTCTGATGGACCATAGTTAGCAGGTTAGGGAAATGAGTTTGAGATGATTTAGGGTTCCTGTAGTCGTATTTAAGAAGAAACACAAAGCCAAGGTAAAGAGAAAAACCCAAGAGGTCAGAGCTAAGAGCCTTACCCGCTTTCCGTTAGCTAGCCTCTTTCGCCGAAGCAACGTCTCCGAGCTAAGAAAAGGGGGGTATTTCCTGTGGGTTGTCTTTAAATAGAATTCTGTTCTGCCTTCTCATTGGTTGTAAACCCAACCACCTAACTGCCTCGTCACTACTTGTTCGCCAGACTCTGGCTATAACTTGCTAATAGCTCTGACCCCTAGGCAACTTTATTTATTAACATACAACATTTTGGTACAAAAGAAAATATCCAGTGTAGTCTGGTGTCTAGCTTGGAAATATCTCATTTAAACAAAGGAATTGGGCAGGAAAGCTAAAGGTCTGATTTCCTAGACCACATAGAACCAGGAGAGTGACCTTTGGGATAAGAGAGGGTGTCATTGACTACACCTATTGAGGTAATAAAGAAAGACAGGTGCTTGAAATTTGGGCAGGACAGAATAAGCAACTCCAGTGTTTAATAGAACAATAAGATACTGGCCAAGGAGAAAGCTACCCTGGGGTTAGCCAATTAGATGATACAAGATGGAGTTTGTTATGATCCTGTGATATTTCAGCTGGTTTCCTGTAGCAGGCCCAGAAAATTCATTGCTGGAGAGTAGTGGGCCCCTTTAACCATTAAGGTTGGGCATGAGTGAGTTCAACTTTTCTTTTAAGGGAAGGACTCTCTTCTAATGTCTGATTCAAAGGCTGGGCAAGACATAGGAAGATGAGACCTTTAATTGGAGCTGAGGGATTGTTATTCCAATGGCTAGGATAAGTATACCTTAAACAGGAGCTAGGATGTGTTTGGTATTGAACAAAGGTTGATATTTGTCTATTAGGATAACTTTGAGGTTAGAGATCTCCAGAGATAGACCTGCTTTTTAGTCTAGGCCTTCCTATGGCCTCCTTTCTGTTTTTTTCCCTAATCCTGTACATCTCAGTTGTTAAACACTGAAGACAGGCACTGTGAGCTTGTTTTGCAGGAACTGTGGTTGTTTCCTTGTTTTTCACAATTTACATCTGCTATCTGGTGCTGACTGGGAGATGAAGTGCATTCCTAAGGATGAACCTTCCTTCAGGGGAGTCTGGATTAAGACTGGTATATTTTTGAAGGGCTTCTGAGGTTAATAGGAGAAATAGGTTTTCACTTGCTCCCCATCCAACTTCTCTAACATTACCAGAATTAATGAGTTTGGAAATAGTCCTTTTCATGTCTTCTACCAGGCAAGAAAGCATATGATCTTTCAGTCTGGTCTAGGGCAGTAGGCTAGACAGTAGTTCTATCTTGGGTCTTCCTTTGGGATTGTGGTGTCACGTAGTGGTATGGCTGTTGATGGTTTAGAGCATCCCTGTATAATGGTGGCTTAACCCAAATGTGTGATTACTCTTCTGCAGTGACAGAGGATGAAAGAAAGTTATGTATTTCTGCGTTAGGTCATAAGAGTGTTAAGAACTCAAATTTTGTTGTAAATTATGAGGGATTAGTAGATAAAGACCCTAATTCAGTTTCAATTTGAGCAAGATTAGACATGGACAAAGGCACATGACTGTGAACAATGTTCTCAGCTCCAACTACTTCTTGGAGGGCAGGTGGTTGACAGAGCTGGCTTGAAAAGGGCAGGCAAAGAAGTTATGAGCAATGAGGCAGGGTGAAGTGCCATGAAGCTCTGGAGTAATGCCAGATAGAGACATGGAGGTTGTTCAGCATTGGAATGGGGAGAGGCCATCTGGTCAGTGAGGTCAAAGTCAGAGGCAGAGTCTATAGGAACTAAAAGAGGAAAGCAAATAGGCTGGGAGAAAAGAAGGAATACGTGGTAAGTAAAGGGATGATCTGAATAATGAGAAAGTTAGAAGAAAACTTGAAAGTGGGGATCTTCAGACCATTTGCCAAGATGGCAGCAATGAAGATTGGGTTGGGGGAGGTTATTGTCATTAAGAGAGCCATTTTGAGGGCAAAACTTCTTACTGCCCAGTTTGTATGTACAGATCACGTCATGTTACAATAGAAAATCAGGTATTTGGGCTGAATGTCTTGCTCCAATGAGAAAGCATTAAGGTTCCTTAGAAGTATCCCAAGGGAGAATCCTTTGAGGCACTGATAGCCTTGTCAGCACCTAGAGGGAGGAGAGAAAAGAACAGGAGGCACATCAGAGAGGATACCCTCCATGGCATCCTGAGGAGAGGAATTAGCCCTGATTGGTGAAAGGAAACCAGAAAAGGACATCCTTACTCTGCCAGCATCTTCTTGAAAAAGGGAAAAGGGTACAAAGAGCCAATTCATAAAGATATTGTGAAAAGTGTCCCCGACAGGGCCAACCCATTCAATCCCATTGAAGAAGTGGGCAGACCCAGTGACAGGACTTTTGGCATGTGAGAAATGAATAGGAGCAGCATATTTCACTGTCATGTCTTTCATGATAACAGAGTGTCATCCTCTCCAATTTTAGTTTAAGCTTATAGTGTTCCTGAAACATAGTCATTGGTAGCCAGAAGATCTGGCAAAATTGGGTGGCATTTGGGATATGTAGAAAGAGGATTGAGAAGTAAGGTCAAGAATGTCATCAAAATATGTGCCTAGACAAGATGCTACTGCCACCTCACCACAAGCTCAGCGTGAGGAAGTTTTCAGAAGGGAGAACAAGTGGTCTCTCACTCTTCCTTGTGTGGGCAGCCATATTTTTTTTTATAGTGTCTCAAGACTCGTCAAAAGGTAGCCATGCTGGGGTCCATCAGTTGCAAATGGGAAGTAAGACTTCACAAAGGGCTGAAAGGGTGGCTCAGTTTAGGCCATGATGGGCAACAGCAGTCTGGACTTACATTCCAGAAGCCTTGGGATCCCACTGGAGAACATCTCCAGCTACAGATTTTCAGTTACTCGTGGTCTGATTGGCCAGCGACCATAAGCACAAGAGTGAAGAAAGGCCAAGGGAATCAAGGAAAGGGCTCCCTGTGCAGCTTACAACAAACAGTATTGGGTAGAAATTGAGGCCAGGGTCACAAGAAAGACTTACAGTGTATCTGAAGACAGACAGAGATAAAGATTTACTGCTAGTTCTTCTTACCAGGGGCTATGTTTTATATAGGGCTGACTTCATATGAGAAGAAAAAAAGGTTGAAGTGAGTAGTCACTTCCAAGAAGTCCTCTGAAAGGTGGTTGCAGAACTAATTTCAAGAAGTTGTCAGCAGAGTGATTGAATCTCCCTCATTTGTCCCTTATCTGGCTCAGCAGAGTCTGGGACAGATGTCACATGGTGGACAAAGTACTTTTCCACTTTGCTAAGACTCATAGAAAGAGTTAAAAGAGAGATGCCACTTTTGAATTTATAGGATATGTTGTTCGGTCCTTTCAGAACATTCTAAGTTTGCAGCCTCGGATCTGCAGCATTAACTCTTTACAGTTGTTAAGGAAGAATGGCTGTTGGTTCAGGTCACAAATGTGAAGTTGTATCTGCCTCATCGTCCTCTAACTTTCTTGGTTATCCAGCTGTGTTATACAGAACTTGGCCAAGTTCACCTGGAATGGCCTAGCAAAACATTTTAGCCTCTTTTCATGACAAATAATTTGTACCTTGGCTCCTGACCAGCTTCGGTCCTTTATAGTTATGCTGTGGAATGGGAGATTTATTCTATCTCTTGCTGGCCCATGAGAGACTTCAGAGTTGCTTATCATATACTGTTCTGCTCTATTAAGATATTACTGTGCTTTGTATTTTCCTTTTAAGAATGCTATCCATCATTGCTATTTGAATGAAGCATAGTAGGATGGGGAGGCTCAGAATGGAGACTTACAATGCCATGGTATCTTGAAGATGCTGTTTGCCCTTCCCCCACATCATAGCATGTTTATTTAAGCTTAAAAAAACTTTAAAAGATAATTGTCTTATTTTAAATGTTCACACATATGCTTGAGTGTGCGTATATGTACCATATGTGCAGGCACCCACAGAGGTTAGAAGAGCACATTGAATCCCCTAGAACTGGTGTTATAGGGCACTATGAGCTGCTGTGTGAATGCTGGGAGCTGAACCTGGGTCTTTTGTATGTGCTTTTAACTAATGAGTCAGCTTCTACTCCTAGTTTTGATTAACATTCAGAGTTGAGTCCTTGGGGCTTGGCTGGCCTGGAGGATAATTTCATTTAAAAGATTATACATTACTTAAAATTACCTTTTCCCTGTGTTTCTGGCCTGTTGTCCCTGTTACTCTTTAGGATGCATTATTCTCCTTGAAACTCACTGGTAAGCTTATTTATCAGTGTCTCTTTCTGAAGGGGAGTTGTTGTGATATAGTTGCTTCCTCTGGGTATAACATGACTATTGTCCATCCTGGAGTAGAGATTGCCTAGGTGACTTACAGATTGTATTAATCTCTGTAATGGTGGCAATCAAATAAGCAAAATAATCCAGAGAGCAAGGTGTACGGTGACGGTAATGGGCCTGTGAGCGCTCTAATAGCAGAGGGAGTTGGGGAGTCACTAGACTCTCAAATGTCTTAGCTGATACTAGAGTGGGAGGAAGTGGGAGGCTGACTGAATAAGGGTATTACACTGACTCTGTTTTTATGAGGTCATCGCCTTATGCTGAGGTAAGATTTTCATGATGCATATGCATTTCAGTTACCCGTACTCTTTTATGTAGCCCTTCATTCATACTCCCATAACCAACTCAATAAATAAACTTATTGACCTGCCAAATTGGACTTCGGTGGAATCATTTATTCTATCAGTACCTTATCTGGGGTGACTAGATGTCTGATTATATCTTTTTAGGAAAAGTATAAAACAGAATCCCTCATACAATCCCGATAGTGTCTTGGTCTAGACTACAGAGATATCCTTGGTCTTTGTGATCACCATAGAAATAATTTATAGGGAAATAGAATATAGAGTTTATTAGAAAGTAAATATACTGTCAAGGGGTGAGAGTGGACAAAGGTCAAAGAGACCATTGTCCTTATATATTAGGCAGGTTTTTCCGTATAATCTTAAAAGGCTTTCTAGAAGAAGCATCTTGTTCTGAGGGACTTGATTATTTGGATTTTTTTTTTAAATGAGGGAGAAATGGAGTCAAGAAACCCTCCTGATATATGGTAATCTTAGAAGGGTTAGGGCTTCTGTGGCCAGATTTAGAGTGTTATTAATGACTTTCGATGATGTTTAGAATGTCATATCTTCCTCTGGGACAGAACTATGACTCAGATCACACCCTTCTGTCCATTAATTTTCCATTCCAGTGTTTTGCTTTAAGGATATTGATGATGAATGTAGGGTCCATCTCCCAATGTCCCTCAAGCCTGGTAACATCTAACTAGCTGCCTAACAATATTCAAAAGTAGAGTGATACTCTAAAACAATTTAAGGGATAGTGGATCAATATAGCTACTTATGGCAAGAATGTTCTTAAGAGGAAAACCCATGGGGCCCTGATCTATGGATATATGTTGTGGGATCACCTAAGTATTGGTTGACTATAATGAGAGGAAACAAAGAGGCTACAAAGACTGTAGAAGACTAATAGATTACAACAGGTATAAACAGTTTTACCTTGGAAATCTGGAATAGTAGTTCCAAAGCTGATAATCAAGAGATGGCAATGTCTGATAGCCTGCATCTGATTTTGTAGATTGTGTAGAACAGATGAGACATTAGCTGAATTATCAGGAATATCCAAACAGAAAAAGAGCTATGCACAATTAAGCAGGCCATAATGGCATGGTCCTGCCCATTATTGATTGAGACATTGTCTGAAGGGTTTGTCAAAGTGGTTCAATAAATTGTGAGGACTGTGTTAAATATCTCTCTGAAAGGTAAGTTTCTTCTCTGGCTAAAACCAAGGCTTCACCATTTCCCTTTCTCCATGGAGTTCCTGGGGAAAATTTTAATTCTTTGGGGTCCATTGTAATTGATTGTTAAGGACACAGGTGTCTGTTTAGAATATCTCATCTCCTCATGGGTGACTATACCATTTGGAACTGCTCAGTGTATTTCTACCCTCATGACTTACTCAATATCACATGATCTTAATGGATGAAGGATAGAGTGATCCATCCTGGATATCAAATATCATTGAAATACATTGAAGGATATATGATCTCTCTTTTCTACTGTAAGGGAGTTATCTGATTTAAATGGCCTTTTGTGGGAGTCATATATCCATCCCAAGTTTGAAAAGGCTCATAATGGTATCTATGATTATTTTCTCCAATTGTGAGGAGAGAGGATTAGCATGTCTCTTGTAGCACTGTATTTGTCTTCTTTGAAAATTTCCCTATGTCCCTTCTGACTTTTAGTTGAGTTAATAGACCATATGAACTAAATTTAGCCTGATTAATGTACAGTTATAATTGATTCAAATCATCTCCTTGATTTACATCCTCAACAGTGATCTTGTTTACTATTTGGAGCACAGTCTTAAGTTCCTGTAAAGAGTGAGTTTTCCTCTTGGGTTTAGAAAGGCAGAAAGAAAAGCCTTATCGGAACCAAAGACAGCCAATAAACTACAGCTTCTTAAGGAGGGAGAAGCAAAGTCTTCATCTCCTTCTTTGAAAAGATGCACAAGGCCTTGTATGTGTTGACTTTGCCAAGAGTCTACAGGAGGCGTTTCCTCTGGAAGGTCTCCTATCTAATGATTCCAGGGAAATGATTAATCTGGCCGGCAATTCTTGAGGCCTTGATGGCTGTGGAAGACATAAGTATCAAAAATGGGCTTTTTCAAAGAGTGTTTACTTGTTGGCCCCAAGGGTCCTTCACTGTAAGTTTTAATTAGCACCCATTCTCCTAGTTGAAATGAGTTTTATTTTCCCAATAGATTAGTTTTTGTAACCCACAGTTTTTTATGGCTGTCTCTAGTTTAGCCTAGAGAGCAAGTTGAAAGACCAGCATTTGTACTTTAGTCATAACTCCCAATATAGAAAAACATGCCCATGAAGCACCTTGAATGGATGTAGGCCCAAAGCTGAATTGAACCGTATGAGTGCTAAGGAGGACTCTCAATGACATTGCCCTCCAGGTGAAATGAGTTTCCTGGTAAACATTTTTAATGATGACTTTGGGATCTGATCAGCATTGTCAAGCTTTCTGGAGGACTGAGATATCCAAGAAGAATGAAGACCTATCTAATTCCCAGAGATTTAGCTTTGGACTGAGTGATCTGGGAAGCTAATGAAGGAACATTATTTTGAAGAGACCTTGAGAAGCCAAATTGAAGAATTATTTCCTTAAAGGGTGATTTAGATACTGCAGTATCCTTTTTAGATCAAATTGAGAAGGATGCTATCTATTCCATGAAAATACTGACAAATGCTAAAAAAAAAATATTCATCTCCTTGACAAGGAGGCAGTGTAAATCTATTTGCCAATCTTGACCCAAGTATTGTCTGTGCCTGCAGATCTGGAGCCCTACCTGAGGTTCAGGTAGGACAAAGAATTGTTTAAATTTAAGAAAACCATGAAAGTAATCTGATTATAGCCATGGAGCCTATAATTTCCCTACCTGGTAGTCAGTAGCTCACATGTGGGAATTAATAGCTCTGAATAGAGTGAATTATCTTTCTCTTCAGGAGAAGTCATCATGAGGTTATTTAGGTTAGATACTGAGGATATTTTGGGCTCTGATTTTTGCCAGTAAATCTTTGTTTAATGGAATGTACATTTAGGAATTACAAGTAAAACATTGACAAAATGTAAAATTTTCCATAGATAACATAAAGACAGAATAGAATGTTTGGTTATGGGATGGCCATTGATTGGTGCCCATAACCTGACAGGGTTGGAGGATGGTGGACCAGAATATGAGACTCCTTAATCGTGGAGAAAACTTAGAATCCCATCTGTGACTTCTATATTTATACAAGGATCCATTCTGTTGAGGGTGAAAGTTCATTCAGAGAACACTGACTCTCTTATTCAAAGGGTAACAATTGGGGCTCTGGTCCAAGAATCTTTTGGTCTTTGGAGCAGTAAGCTCTCCAGTGCCATGTGTTTTTTTTTTTTTTTTCCAGTACTTGGGGCAAAGAGTCTTAGGAGACCATCTAGTATTTGGGTAAATTTTCTTCTAGTGTCCTGTCTGTTGACAGAAATAGCATCTGTTTTCTGATTCCTAGTGGGGGACCTTGAGTCATCCTACAAGGTAGAGGGAGTTTCTGCACACCTGTTTTGTCTCTCTGTTCTTTGATCTCTTTAGGGTGGTTTTTTTTTTTTTGGTATAACATTCTAAAAATGCTCTAAAAAAAGGTAGTTTTCATTAAGCCTCTGGTAAAGTGATGCTAGTTTGGCATGATTTATTCATTTTAATTTATTACTATTCAGTCCCTCTTAACACACTGATAACAGCATGTTGGCACAGTTCATACAACATCTTAGGGGTTACAGTTCCATCTCAGGGAATCTATCAAGACTGCTTCAGAATCTGTGGGATATTTAGGATCTATTGTTTATAGGCAATTTATACATTATCTATCCCTTTGAATCACTCTAGTTCTTCCAGAATCACTTAGACTCTGTCCCATAGTAACATCAATATCATTCCAAAATAGTTTATATTTTTGTAGAGTTGTCAAAAAACTACATATTTATCAGATTAATCAGAGAAACTACCTAAATCCTGCTTGAATTGCTCAAAGCCTTGCATAGATAAAAGATATTCTACCCTAAAGAATCCAAATCCCTAAGACCTTGGAGGGGATCCATCTGAGCAGCTGGATTTGAAGCATTATTAAGATTTTTGAATATAGGGCACAGAACTTATTTTTCCAGTAGGTGGTGATGTTGCCAAAGGTTTTAGTTTTTTTCAGGTTTATCAGGAGGAGGCTCTATCAAAGGAACTTCTTACAACTATCAAAGGAACCTCTTCCAACTGGGTTCCATCTTATGAGAGCCATGGTCTATAGATCAAATTTATTTTGTTTGGATAAATCCTGTCTGAGGTCAAGCCAACTTCTTTCTTTTTAAGGTTTGGTGATCAATTATGAAGGGTATAATTGAGAGGCAAATCAATAGAAATTGAAGGGTAGTTAACTATTTGGAGGAGAATGAACACAAGGAGCTTATGGAAAAGACAACCCTTTTCCCTAGGCCTGAGCATTTGAGGGGCCTCCTTTTGATTTAAAGCCTGAGAGTTGTATAGACAGCATACTTTTTCCTGACTCTTAAAATCTTTTGGTAGGTGGAAATGACATTCTACATGCATTATTTTAAATTTGCTTCTGGTCCCTGGTATAGGTATGAATGCCCTTCTCAGGTACAGCAGAACTTTCTTCCAGAAAGGAACTGGAGATATTGAACTGGAGATGGAGTTGGAATTTGAACAGGAATCAAAAAAGAACTGCAAATCCGGGCTACAATGTGCTGTGGGATAATCCTCTTGTACACTGTAAAGATTTGTCACCCGAATTGGTTTAATAAGATGCTGATTGGACAGTAGCCAGGCAGGATGCAAAGGCAGGGTGACCAGCCTAGGAGAATTCTGAGAAGAGGAAGAACAGAGTCAGGAGTTGCCAGCAGAGGAAGCAAGCTGAGAATGCCACACTGAGGAAAGGTACCAAGCCACGTGGCTAAACATAGATATAAGACCTAGTTAGTAAGCGTGAGCTACTGGCTGAGCATTTATAAATAATAGTGAGCCTCCAAGTCAATTATTTGGGAAGTGGCTTATGAGTATGTGGGAATGGGCAGGTGGGAGAGAAACTTCCGCCTACAATGATGTATTGGAGGCGAGTGGCCATAGGAGAATCTGTGATTTCCACTTCAGGAAATTTAAATATAAAATAAATGCCTCAAGAACAAAGAGACCCAGGCTGAGTGGGGTGGTCAATTTAGTTCAACCTGGTCTATATAGTGAGTTTCAGGCCAATCAGGGCTTCAGAGTGAGACCTTGTCTTAAACAAAACAACAAAACAAGACAAGACAAGACAAGACAAGACAAAAACACAACAAAAAGACCCACTACTTAGGTCTCTCAATCCAAAGTGAGAACTACTGTGACTTAACCACATAGTGACAGGATCATGGAATAAAGGTTAAACAGATGTTTCTGATACAGTAATGACTGTCCCTCTAAAGTGGCCTTGAGTGTACTCAAAGGAAGATAAGGATATTGGATTTCCCCAAATGAATACATTGTCTCTATGGAAAATAGCCACAGAACACACAGGGAAATTAGCTAAGGAAAATAACCACATGCATTCCTCCAGTGGAGTCTTTTACTAGAAACAAAAATAGCAAAACATGTACCAGAATGACACACATTCAGAACACACTACATTAGTGCAACTGATATGCTGAAAACAGAATTCAGTAAACTCAGGAGTGATAAGTGATGGGTATACAAATGAGCAGGAATGAGTGACCTGAGTATATACTTCTGGAATTAGGGAGGAGGGGATATCCTGCATACTGTAAAGAAGCAGGGAATTCTATGGTCTCACCCTAAGAAGGTGGATCCACGTCTTACCAGGACTAAGATGAAAAAAAGGTAACATGTCACTGGGCTTTCAATCTGGGTTCTACTTATCTCCTTTGTCCTTGAAATATCAGAAGTATTTAGATGAGAAACACAGAATGCAGCATAGAAGATAGGTAATACTTATTGTAAAGTTCACTTTCAAGGGGTCAGTGCCGACAGTGGCCAAAGAGACCACTGTCCCAATCTATACCCTAGAAGTCTTTTACAGTACTTTTTGAAAGATTTCTAGAAAAATGTCTTTTCCTGAAGGGCTATGTCATGATCAGGTGATTGACAGTCTTGTTTGGATTGTCTATTGAACAGAAGGGCACAATGGTGTCTTTTTTCTTGATTAATTTTCTTGATTAATCTTACAATGGTTAACAGAACCAGGTTAGTAGTAACACATTAATAATTCAAGATACCATGTTTTCCTGGGGTCAGAGGTACCAGCAAAGTCTTCATCTTCTAGTCCCTCTCTCATAGGATGTTGACCATGTGGGAAGGGCTTATCCCCAGTGTTCTCCATTCCTACTCACAACTAGTTACTTAACAATATGACTCAAAATGAAATAATGAAACCAGATATTGGAAAGTTTTAGTTCCCAAAGTCGTTCTAGTCATTGTAAGGAAAGCTACATATATGGCAATTATTAATCCAGTTTCCCTATGTTAACCTAAATGGTTCTCATTACATGTATCAACAGCACATGGTGGGGCAACTCAGCATCTAGCCCCCAATTTTTTCTTGAGAGGTTGCCTCTTTTCTGTTGTGCAAGCTGCCTTGAGGGCACAGTAGGTCCAGATATGTGTAGTTTGGTTGCAAAAGTCAAGGTTCTAGATATATTTTCCTCCTAATACCTCTTGTTTGTTACCTCCCTGAATGAAGGCAAGGTGGAGGACTCTCAGCTCAGCTACAGAGTTGCCCTCTCTATCCAACTGCTGAGTGCATTGGAACAAGGACCGAGGAAAACACTGCCCCTTCCTGCAGCTGGCTCCACCAGCAGCTAACTAGTTCTTGCTAAAATGACATTAGAGTTAGTATCTGATGCTAAGAACCAAGTGTGGTAGTTCAGGCAAGATACAACTGGCCTATGCTAGATTATATCTATGGATGATTCCATGATCTGCATGTTTCATGAATATAGTTACCTTTTGTCTCTCACCTTTTAAGTGAACGACAGTGCAATACTGCTTCTTATCATTGTTATGAATCAAAACTGATTTTTGTTCTTTTTATGTGAAGAAGTACAGCATGTATGATAGAGTTGCTGGTTTTTAAAATCACAATTCAGAATTAGAATATTTAAAAATTATACACACAATTCATTTATTTATTTTTAAACTTTTTATTCATTTTGCATACCAACTACAGATCCCCTTCTTATCCTTCCTGCCACTGCTGCCCCACCCCTGCTTC
>CABHPH010129829.1:3274-16485 GCA_902168325.1 Peromyscus nudipes | reverse complement strand
CCTCACTCCTGACCTCTTAGAGCTGTAACTTTGACCTTCTCTGTGAGGGCCGCCCACTCCACCTTCTCGTTCACCGAAGTGCTTGCTCTGTGACCCTGGTCTGGACGGCTGAGAAAGCAGCAGCGTGGCGTGCCGTCGGAAGGCATCTCGGGGCTGCCGCTTTCAAAATCTGTGCAGATCTGTGTTCCAGGGTTTCAAGATAAACCATCCTACCCCACGCCTTAGCTACACTTCGGTACCCTGCAGCCAGTGAACTGCAGGCTTCCTGCCAAAACTCTGGCGTGTTAGGCAATGGCACACAGGGCACCAGGCAGGAAGTTAGCCTGGTGTGGAAGCACCCTGACCTGACCTCAGGGTCAGGCTGTTCCCAGTCTCCTCTGTAGATGTGTAAGTGGTCTGAGAGCCACCAATGACGGTTTTCGGTTTCTTACTGGATGGCAGGTGTCTTCTCCTCCGCTTCCCCATTCTGTGGATTCTCTGTGGGCCATTCTGGTAGCAATTTCCCAAGGGCTCAGGCATAGCACCAGTGGTTAAGTCTGAACTGCTCTGCCTTCCTGGCTGCCTGTGATGCTTTAAGAATCGTAATCTAGGGGACCTAAGAGGCAGATTTGTGCAAAGCAGGGAGGCTTCCCTCAGCTCAGAGGGAAACAGAGTCCCTCTGTTCCCTGAGGTCCTTCTGGAACAGACTGTTGCCCTCACAGGACCCTTCCATGCCCTGAAGCTTTAGTCTACCCCCAGCCTATCTCCTGGGGACACTTGATAAACTTTAATAGAAATTTAATCTGGCTTTTAATTAGTGACGAACCCAGTGCCTGTTTCGTAGCTGGATGTACGGCCATTGAGAAACAGGCTGGAATCTTGGTAGAGAGCCGCTTCCAGCCTATGGGGCCAAGAGCCCAAGAGTCACGTGGCTTCTGCCCTAAGTCCTCCTGGCCACTGGCCTTGTCTGCATCTCCTCAGACACTGGGGCACAAAGACCAGGCTCCCAGAGACCCATCCTGATTCCATTCTTCTCCACACAGCCCCGCCCCTCCCCCTCCCCTCAAGTCACCATCCCGCTCGCTCACGATGTTGGGAAATAGGCCCAGGAACTTGCTCCAGGGAGGACACTGGGGACCCAGCTCTATCATTTTCTCATGACCAATGTCACTTGTCACGAGGCTCATGCAGCTGGGATGGGGTGGGGTGGGGCAGCGGTAGATGTCGGGAAATGACTCAAGGAAGACTTGGTGGTTTCTCTGCAGGTCCCAAGTGAGGCTTCTGTGAGCCCTGTGCCCAGTCCGATGGGCAGCGGGAGAGGGAGGGAAGTTGGAGGACCATGAGAGAAGGGATTCAGAGGGCTCCTGCCAGAGGCTCCACTGGGGGATAATGGCCCATTGTCCGCTTTTCTGGATGAAAGTCCCTTGATTCTGTGAACCTCCTCGGAGCCCCGGCTTCTTCCTTTTTGATGAGGTGAAAGACAGCATGTCTGTCATTCTGGTAGCCTCAAGGCAGAAGCTTCTGGCTAGATTAATTTCCTCTTGTCAAACAGCAAGGGGGAGTGAGGACTCCAGCCCTTCCCTGTGGGTCTTTTCTTTATTGGGAAGGAGGTTTCTGGAGCCCTTGAACTGAAATGGGGGCTGCCTGGCTAGCAGTATCATGCCTCTCCTGCCACTGGCTGTGGCCTGGACAAAGGCAGCCTGTGTGGACACAACTGTGGCTAAGCAGTGCCTGGGAAGGGAAGCACCCTCCCTGTGTGCGCCTTTGAGGGCCACAGAAAGGAGACTTTGTCCACGGGGAAGCTCTGGGAGGAGGGTGCAGAAGAATGTCCTCCCTCGTGTTCAGCCTGTTTCCTTTTTCTTTCGAAAATATGCTTTAAACTCTGATGCCCAGGAAGGGACACAGCCGACTCCCATTGATGAGAGAACCCAGAGCACAGGGTGTTGAGGTCCTGATGCTGTGTGCCTGGTTCTTCCTGCTTCTAGCCTGATACTTAGCATCCGACACAGGAGGAAACCTGGCGTGCAGCTCACCACGGCCTGGGCGTCTCTGCCTTAGCTGGAGGAGCTTGCTGTGGGCACCCCCACAGGTCTTCACTGAAGGCACTGTGTAAGGTTGGGGCAGCCATGGCCCAGTGGGTGAGAGGTCTAAGTCCTGCTGGTGAAGCTTGAGGGTAGGAGGTGGAGGGTCTCAAGTCACCTACTAGTAAGAAAGTTGTCTGCAGATGTGGGGTGTGTTTCCTTTGAAAGGGTTCCTCCTATGCTGGGAATTATTGGAACATAGATTCAAACATTCCTAATGGATCAATATCCTGAGAGAGAGAGAGGAAAAGATACCAATGGAAAACAGGCCAAAGTCTTTAAGAAAAGTGATGTTTTAAAAGCTCATAAATATATGGAAGAATCTCAAACTCACCTGTAATTTAAACATGTCAAATTAAATAATTTCTTGATTCTTCTTTTTTCCCTTGCTATCAACTGAGTCAACTTTATTTTTTGGTGCTAGGAGATGGGTATACCCAGGGTCAGACCACACTCCTGTACAAGCAAACTTTATCTATATTGATGTGACCTGGCATGCTGAGATGTGAGCCAGTTCATGCTTTCTGGAAGGGTCTGTGGCATGATGCCTTCAGAAGTTTAGAGCCTTCTCTACCAACAGTCCTGGCTCAAAATGGTTCTGTGGGAGCAGGCAGGAGCCATGCAGACCCACTGTCTGGGTGTGGGCTGTCTCGCTGTTTCTCGCTGTGAAGGTTAGGGAAAGCCAATGAGAAGTGAGGCTGGTGGTTTTGTTGGTGGCCATGGGGACATTTGGCCCGGGGTGTTAGGTTTGCTTATCCTGAAAGTGGCCATAAGGATGATGCTGAGGAAAAGCTGTGTGGGAACATGTATGGCAATCCCCCTTTGAAATCTGTCTGTTTCTATTTCTCTATCTGTATATATTTAAGGCAAAACATTCTAGGAGGGTCTTATCCCAGAATGTTAATTCTAGTTTCTAGTTTTCTGACATCTGGCTATATTTTTGTTTTAAAAATAGTTTTATTGAAATATAATTTCCGGATCATATAATTCAGCCATTTAAAATCTCAGCTCCGTGGCTGTTGGTAACTTTACAGGCCTGTGTAACCACTACCACCATCACTTTTCCAGAAGAAGTGTGGTTCCTGAAACTGTCACCCTGTCCCCCCCGTGCCTGGCACCCGAGGCGTCTCATAGCGGTGGAGCTCTGTGTGGGGCTCATCTTCACCCAGTGTCTCAGGATTCATCTGTGTTGTCGCATACATAGGGCTGAGTTCCACACCATCTGCTGATGGAGCTGTTCCTTCCTCGATGTTCTTTTCAGACAGGGTTTCTCTGTGCAGCCCTGGCTGTAGCCCAGGCTGGCCTCAAACTCAGATCCGCCTGCTTCTGCCTCCTGAGTGCCGGGATCAAAGGTGTGCGCCATGATGTCTTTTTTTTTTTTTTTTTTGATGATGTGTTGGGAACATTTGTGTGTAAGTTCTGATTTGCTGAGATGTCATTTCTCTCAGGTATATGTATACCTAGGAGTGGAGCTATGGGTCGCCTGGCAGTTATGGGTGACAATGAGGACTTCCAGATCTTTCTCCTAATACCGTGCACATGACCATCTCCCCACAGAGCTGGTGCTAGCATCTCTGTTCCCAGGGCCTCACCTTGAATGTAGTTTGTGGTCATAGCCGTCTTAGTGTGTTTTTGGTGTTGTTGTTGTTGCTTGTTTTTGCTTTTGTTGTTTTTGTTTTTTGAGACAGGGTTTCTCTGTGTAGTCCTAGATGTTCTGGAGCTCGCTCTGTAGACCAGGCTGGCCTCGAACTCAGAGATCCACCTGCTGAGTGCTGGGATTAAAGGCATGTGCCACCTCGGCTGTCTTAGTGTGCTGTTTTTTTGTTTGTTTGTTTGTTTGTTTTTGAGACAGGGTCTCACTGTGTTGCCCTGGCTGGCCTGGAACTCTCTATATAGAACAGACTGCCCTCAAACTCATAGAGATTCACCTGCCTCTGCCTCCTGAGTGGTTGGATTAAAGGCACGCACTGTCATGATAAACCAGGCCATAAAAGTAAATGTTTTAAACGATGTAGCCATAAGAGATTTTTGTTCTTTCTTATTTTATCTGTAATTTAATTTCTCATTAAAAAAGATATTCCATTCCTTAATATCTTAATGTTAGTTAAAATGCAAGGAAGCATTCTTTCTCGTGGATGTCTCCTGTTTCCAAAAGCCCACAAATTGGGAATATAACGGAGGGACACATGGGCAGTTCTACAAATTTGCACATGAACTGTGTTGTGAATTAATTTGTCCCAAAAAATAGCACTTTCCTGGATATTTGCTGACTTTGAAGAGAGGGCTTGCTGAGCTGTGAGACATGAGGCTGGCACCTGGTCCGGTCTTGCTCCAGTCTGTCTTATCTTTCAGCCTGGGGTCCCTGCTACCCTGCTGTGACCTGCCTCTCAGCCAGAGCTGGGACAGCTGGGCCATCTCCCCTGTGCCTGGTGACTGTGGAGCGCGACATGCAGAGGCTTCTGTTTCTCTCAGTGACATCCCACGCTGGCTAAGGAGAGCTCTGGTGCCAATCTCACACCCACCTTCAGCAAACACCAGAGAATCTGGGGCCACTCTCTGTGACAAGCGGTTTGCTGGAGGATTTATAGCCGATAAGTGGGTATTCATTCCTTCTGTCTTCTCTGTCTCTGGAGCAGAGACAGGGCTGTGGTGTGGCACCAACGTCTAGAGCAAAGTTCATCCCACTAATAGCCCAAGGGAGCCCCCATTTCCCGCCCCACACATCAGCCTGAGATTTTCTCAGGTGCTGGTCCAAAGGGACAAGTCAATGGGCTCCTCTCTGTGTGCCCATTGCTTCTACATGCTCTGATGGGTCTGGTGGCCCCAGATTACATACATGCAGTTGGTGAATGGGCAGGAACTTAATTCTAAGCGGCAGCATCGTGTTAGTTGTTTTTACAGACTCTCTAAAACACCCGGGGCAGACTGTAAAGCGAAGAGGGTAGTTTGGTTGGTTCAATCTGGGTGGCAGCTGTCTGGATGGTAGGGTGTCCAGGCAGCAGCATCAGCATCATGATGGAGCAGGCAGGTACATGGTGTGTGTGTGAGTGCATGTGTGTGGTCTGTTGCTGGAGCCAGGGCTCAATCACGGCCTTATCTGTGTTCCTTTCTCCCTGCCTTCCAGCCTTTGACAGTGCCTTGCTGTGTAGCCCAGGCTGGTCTGGCACTGATAATCCTTTGGCCTCCCAAGCAGCAGGGATTACAGGAAGACTTCAATGTACCAGCTTACTTTATCTACTCCTGATCACTTGCAAAGGGCCCCACTCCTAAACACCGTAGTTAGATTACGTTCCCACCCTCTTAATACCTCATCGTAGGAACAAGACTCCAGTATGTGGAGTCCCAGAGTTTTTGGGGAAGCTTAAGCTGCTTGTTGCCCAGGATAGTGGCTGGGGGTCTGGTTTGTGACTAGACTGCCAGGCAGGAGTGTAAGTGAGGTGGGCAATTAGCTGCATCCCCTCATTTAATTTCCCAGCAGGCATGTGAGGTGCAAGGCTGGTTCATAACGGTGCTCAGGATTAGACTTGGGCAAGGGCCTGGGTCATCTCAGTCACGCTCACAGCAGATCTGTGGCTAGATATCATTGTGGACACTTTGTTTCTAAGAGCTGACCCACCTTCCCTGGAGTCTCATCTACCTCATCGCCCTGCCCCAGTGGCCGGGCATGAGCTGGGACTCTGTGGACTCTGCTCTAGGTCAGGTAGCTTTGCTGGGCCATGCACACCCCAGGGAATGGCCCAGTACAACTTACCTAGCTGACCCCACTTCCTGCCTTCATCTGGGCTTGAGAAACTCACGTGTCTACAGCACTTGCTTGTGGTTTGAAGGTGCTCGTGTGGTCGCAGATCGGGGTCCCCAATGCCCTGCAAGCCTCCATGCTCGAGGATGCTAGTCCTGCTGGGCTCTCATTGGGCTGAGACCACAACTGCCAGCCAGGGTGCCAGAGAGTGGGAAGACTTGCGGGTTTTGGTTCCCCTTATTATTTTTCACAAAGAAACCAGGGGTCTAAAAAACCTGTATGAATTATGGGTTGGGGAGGGGTCAAGGTGCTGACCACCAACCCTGCTGACCTGAGTTTGATTCCTGGACCCTACATGGTAGAAGAAGAATACCGACTCCAAGATGCCCACCCATCTCCACATGCTTACCATGGGACATGTACACACATACACATGCAATAAGTAAATTTTTTTTTTAAAACCCACCCACGCTGTCTTCAAAAAAAGAAAGCCAAGTGAACTGTAGTCAGAGATGTGGGATCTGCCTCTCTATGGAACCCTTGCCTCCCATAGAAACTAACACCAGCTCGGCCAGGCCAGCCTCCATGGCCTCTTCAGCAGTGGTCAGACCTCAAAGCTCCATGGATCGTCTGCTTGGGAAGCAGCCCTCTCTCCAGGCCCAGCAGAAATGATAGTTCTTCATTCTCTGAGGGCACCATGCTCCTCAGGAAAGGGGTTACCTTCGTTGCTCACTCTCTCTTTTTCCCCTTTACCAGCTCAGCCAGTTTGTAGGAATTCAGCCTGCACACAGTAGCTCCTCATTTAGTAAAACCATCCCCTCATCTGCCAGCGTCCCACCTGAATTTCCAGAGTTTTGAGGTGACTCACAAGTTAACCAGTAAAATTCAAATTTAAGAGTTATATGGAATTAGAGAATGGCAAACATAGTAACACCCACCTGTAATCCTAACACTCAATAACTGAGGCAGGAGAATCTCTGTGAGTTTAAGTCTAGCCTGGGCTACATAGTGAGCCCTAGGACAACCTGGGTTATATGATGAGACACTGTCCCAAAACAAACAAACAAACACACAAATAACAAACAAGCAAAATCCCACACAAAATAAAACAAAAAAGCATGAAATAAGAGAAGAAAAAACATTTAAGGTGATTGAAACTACTAGAAAAAAATTACGAAAAGATGAGACAAAAGGTCACTTGTCTGCTCTACTGGGCCTGCTGGGATGTCCTTAGCTCATTGGAGGCATGCCCAGTGTGAACAGTAAGATCTCGGCCCCTTCTGTTTTCCCCCTTTGCTTTCCTGACATACAGTAGACTTTTGCTCCATCTCATGTTCCTGCCACGATGTCTCTCACATAGCCCCAGGACAACCGGCCAAACAACCATGGACTGGAATCTGCAAAACTCTGAGCCAAAATACTCGCTTTCTCTTTGTAAAATTGGCCAGCTCAGGTATTTGCTATTGTAGTGACATATCACGACATAAAGCTAATTGATACATCATCTGGACCTCTCAGAGGTCCTCCTCAGAGCCTGGTTCCCAGAGGTCCTCCCCAGAGCCTGGTTCCCAGAGGTCCTCCCCAGAGCCTGGTTCTCAGAGATCCTCCTCAGAGGCTACCCAGAAGGGACAGAAATGCCAGGTGATTTTAAGGTTGGATATGCAAGTGTCTTAATCCATATAGTCCCTTCAGCATCAGTCCCTCTGAGTGTTGACACAGGTGTATGCAGAGGAACTATTTCATACTTAAAAAAAAAATCCGAGTGTTTTACTGTTGACTGTTAAATGGAGCCATTTAGCAGTTCTTGTGGCTGTTGAGGTTTCTGGTGGATGACAAAGTGCCTGTCTGGGCTTGTTCTGTGCTCCCTTCTTTGAATTTTAGGGTTGATGATAGTTTTTCTTGTTCTTGGACCAAAGCCTGTGGAGCATGGGCTGTTTCCACCATGACACATCTTCTTGGAACGTTCACAGTCAGAAATCAAGAGGTGTCTTGTTTGTAAAATCTCATCATTTTCCAGCATCTGTGGCTTCATGTGGAGGTGGACAGATTTCACTCTACACCTCAAAGGCAGTGCATTATGGGGAGACATGCATTATCTGTGCTTTTACACATGCCTGTGGCTCACACATGCACTTTATGGGCTGACGTACGCGTATGGGACACACACAGCTGCACCCAGGGTACAAGTACATAGATACATACATGAAGGTACACATGCATACATATCCACAGGTACCCATACACATCTGCACGCATCTGTGTCCACAAACATGCACACTCACACCTGCATCTACGGGCATGTGTACACATACCACACCCAGAGGTATACACACAGGATTATTTACACTGCACCCATACACATACATGGACTTCTGATCTGGAGGTTCTGTCTCCCAGGTCTTCAAGAATTTTCATGTAGAAAACACAGTGTTTTTAAGGTTCTCAGTTCCAGAGAGGATAATAACCTGAGAGATCAGTGCCCAGTGCAAGGAGGCTGGGGATGGAGGTTTACACGAGGCCTTGCTCTGTTGTTGGATTTGTGTCTGGCACACATACAGGAAAATCAAAGGCTCACGTGAACACAGAGGCTAAGTGCAGTTTCCTTAAAAAACGTCGTTAACCTAAGGGATTCTGGGTGGAAGTCCTTGGGCATCCCGCTTCTATGAAAGATAAAGTGATATTCCCTGTTGTCTTTAAGTTACTGCTTCTCTGTACCTAAAATGCTCGAAACAACTTCAGCATCTTCGTTTTCCCTTCGAGGATTTTGCTTTCATTGCAAAGAGGTAGTTTCTTAACTAAACTTCACCCTACTTCTGCTAAATTGTACTAAACGATGCTACCTATGGATGGAGCTGTCGGTCTACGGCCTTGGCCTGAGAAGGAAGGTGGTGGGGCCCCTTTCTGACTCCCGCGGGGGGGGGGTGTGTGTGTGGGGGCACTAAGTATTGCTCTCCCACCCAGAGGCCAGGGTGGAAGGCTCACCTGTGTCTCCTGCTTTAATTTGTATTTCCCCATGATCAATGTCTGGTTACTATGGCAATATACCTGCTAGAAGCAGCTGCCATTTGACATCTGGCAGATCAGAAAGTAGAGATCTCAGACGGCAACTGGAAGTAGAGGCCTGCCTTCAGGGACCCACTTTTGCTAGCGAGGCAATATCCCCGAAGGGCCCCACAACCTCCCGTAGTGGGAATCAAGTGTCCAAACATAGGACCGTTGGGGGAGACGTTGCACATTCAAATCACAGCAGCTAATGATAGTTGGCATTTTTCATGCTCCTTGGCCATTTGGCTTAAGTGTGGTGTAAATGTTCTTATTTTGGACACAGACCCTTTGTCAGATAACTGAGTTACAGATATTTTCTTCCCTAGTTTCTCCTGTCTATGCTCTTAATGACATATTTTAAAGCATAAAGACTTATTTTTATTTTTCATTTGGGTGTGGGGGGGTGTATGACATGTGTCGTGTGTGCAGATACCCAGAGACACTAGAAAGGAGTGTTAGATACTCTGGAGCTGGAATTATAGGCTGTTGTGAACTGCTCAATGTGGATATGAAGGCCGAACTCAGATCCTCTGGAAGAATAGCAAGTGCTTTTAAACACTGAGCCATCTTTCCAGTCTCCAGCACAAACATCTTAATGTTTTATGTTCTATTAGTCTAACTTAATTATTTTTTTAAGCAGTCATGCTTATGATATCACATCAAACCTAACTCCAGGTCACAGCTTTGTTCCCATGTACTCCTGAGAAGTTTGTAGGTTTAGCCGTTAGGTCCGTGTGTGATGTGAGTTCATTTTGTCTATGGTGGTGAGCAGGTCTTCGCACGTGGATGCCAAAGGCCCTTACCTCGTGTGCTGTCCTGCTGCTTTCCCTGATGGTGACACCCTGCCTTGGTTCCCCCTTCCACAGTCACCCTTCCTGGCTTGGACCTCAGCCATGACCATGCATGGACTTGGAATCACATCTAATTTTAAGTCCGGCCCCATGTCTGCACTGAAGTCATCGGGTTTCCTTCGCAGTTCGCCAGGTCCGGTGGTGTCTTCATGGTGTCATGAGCCAGTTTTTCCTAGCCCAGAACAATGGGAAGTTTGTTTAGTGACAAAGCCCTCTGGCTCTCTGCCCCTTTAATTAGAACTTCGGTTTATTTTAACTTTCCATTTGTAGGGCTGCTGCAGCTGTGGGATGACTCACGAGGGGGCCAATGAGCCATGAGGAGAGTGGGAGTCAGCTGTGGGGCTGGGTCCTCTCCTCACAAGAAGCAAGGGCAGACAGGTCTCTGCGGGAAAGGAGCGGATCCGAAACTTCAGTGTGTTTTCCTTTTGATGCATCCAAGAAGGCTGCCCCTCCCCTCAGTTCCCGTCAGATCTCTGTAACAGCCAGGAGGTTACTGTTACGTGTAGATAAATGTACTGGAGATGGCTTTATTAATCACACACACACACACACACACACACACACACACACACACACACACACACCCCGCTCCCATTGAGCTGTCTGACTTTTTCAAGCCCATTCCCTGGCCATGTCAGTCTTTGCGAGGACTCATCATCCACTTATATTCTAACCACGTGCATTTTGTTTGTTTGTCTAGCCCCTTTTATGGAGAAGACTTTTACTGTGAAATCCCTCGGAGTTTCCGTCACCTGTCCTTTTACATTTTTGATAGAGACGTTTTCCGAAGGGACTCCATCATAGGTAGGTACTGAAATGGTAGGTACTTCAATGGGTGTTGTCTTCCTCTTACAAACAGGATCTTCTCATCCTGGTAGAAATGGCAGATCTCTCCCAAGCACCTGCTGCCCTTATGACTGGGAGGAGATCAGCATTTAATCCGAAGCCTTCCTGAACAGGACCGTGCGGCACTGAGTCACTCCTGGTGGGAGTGACTTGGAGGCTTGCCTGTGTGGCCTGGCCTCTTGCGTTGTCCTGTCTTTCGGCCTGACAATGTACAGAAGAGCTTGCCGCTGGAAACTCATATCTGGAACACACTGATCAGGGCCTTCTTAAGGCTAGCATGTAGCATGTCCCCAAATGTCCCTAGACAGATTTTCAAGAGCTCCTTCTCAGATATCCTAGGGAAGTATGGCTGCGAAACTTTCTTCTTCACTGTCTCTAGGCTTCTCTCATCCCTTAACCCCAGCATAGTGGTAGGAATATGAAAAGGCCAGGGAGAGGGTTCGGGGCTAGTCAGGCATGTGTGAAGTCCACGTCAACCCCTATGTCTCTGAGCCCCAGTTTCCCTGTGGCTTCAGGAAGGCAGCAATCCTGATACCCTCCCAGACAATAGTCATGTGATGAGTTCAGGTGACGGGGCAGGCCAAAGGGTGGTTACTATTTTGGTACTCCCTTGAATCCAAGAGTACCCAAAATAAGAGAACGGTGATAGGGTAGTACCGGAGTTCACCCACTACAAGTGGGCAGAGGAGGCCATGCCTACCTGAACCACACTGTTCCAGGTAGGAAGTGGCTCTCTCTGTTGTCTGAGGCCCCACGTTAGTTGAGATGAAGAAGTCACAGGAATGCAGAGGTGAATACTGCTGAAACCAAGAGAACACTAATCTAAGCCTGACCAGATGGAAGCCCTGAGCCTCTCAGCCAGAGACTCGGTGGGTGCATGTCAATGAAACGGGGGCGTGGCCTGGAAGAGGAACAGAACCTTACTTCATTCCCCACATCTGACCTCACACTTCATTCTCTCCCAGCTTCACACTCACTCCTCATACCCCATCATACTTCACCCCTTCACCCGTCACAACCATTCCCCCTTAACTTTCGCACTAGACCCCCTTACCCGACACCCAAGCCTTCCATTCCACCTGTTCTCACCCCAATGCCCCACCTGACCTCCCTGCATGCCCACCTTGTCTTGCTCCTCATCCCAACCCCATTCTACCTTATCCTTAAGCCCCTCTTCCCTCAGGCCTCAATCCGACCTCATGCTCTTCTCATCCTCACCCTTCCACTCTCTATTCTTCATACCCTGTCTTAGCTACTGTTCTGTTGCTGTGAGGAACCGCCATGACCAAGGCAACTCTTATAAAAGAAAGCATTTAACTGGGGACTTGCTCACAGTTCCCGAGGGCTGGTCTGTTATCATCATGGTAGGGAGCATGGTGGCGGCCGGGCGCTGGAGCAGTATAGCTGGGAGCTTAGATCAGATCCAGAAGTTGCAGATGTGGCAGGGGTGGGGGGGTGGAAGGGTGGAGCAGGGGTGGGGGGAATGGACGATGACTGAGACTGAGCATGGCTTGGGCTTTTAGAACCTCAGAGCCCTCCTTCCAGTGGCACACCTCCTCCATCAAGGCCACACCTCCTAATCCTTCTCAAACAGTTCTGCTAACTGGGGACCAGGTTTTCTTTTTTGTTTTTTTTCCAGATGGGGGTTCTCTGTATTGTTTTGGTGCCTGTCCTGGATCTCGCTCTGAAGACCAGGCTGGCCTCGAACTCACAGAGATCCGCCTGCCTCTGCCTCCCGAGTGCTGGGATTAAAGGCGTGCGCCACCACCGCCCAGCCAAGTATTCAAACATATGCACCTATTGGGGCTAATTCAAACTACCACACACCCTTTTACTCACTTCTCTCATCCCCTTCACCTCGCCTCTCACATGACCCTCACACCAACCTCACCTTGGCCCTCACATGACCCTCACACCGACCTCACCTTGGCCCTCACATGACCCTCACACCAGCCTCACCTCGGCCCTCACATGACCCTTACACCGACCTCACCTCACCTCTCACATGACCCTCACACCAACCTCACCTTGGCCCTCACATGACCCTCACACTGACCTCACCTTGGCCCTCACATGACCCTCACACCGACCTCACCTCGGCCCTCACATGACCCTCACACCGACCTCACCTCGGCCCTCACACCCCACCTTGCCTTGTCCTTGTTACTTTCTCTTCACACCAGACGTCACCCGTCACACAGGCCTCACCTTACTTTACTCTCCATGCACACCTCACCCCGTCTCCTATACCCCGCATTGCTCCCTGCCTTCCACACCCACCTCACCCTGCTGCTTGAACCTGACCTCACACATGCCTCACACTCAGCCAGTTATGTCCTCCCAGCCCCACACTTGTTTTTCACATCTACCGTATGTCACCTCCCATGCCTCACCTCCCTCACATTCCCCACAGCTGGTCTCACTTTGCTCTCAGCCCTGCACCTCTCCCTCACAGCAGACCTCCGCTTAATCCAGTCCTCACACAGACCTCACCTTGCCTTCACCCTCTATATCCCACATCTCCTCACTCTCTACTCACCTCACCTCAAGCCTCACATCACACCTCACACCACGCCTCACCTCACACCACACCACATCTCACCTCACACCACACCTCACCTCACCTCACACCACACCTCACCTCAAGCCTCACACCACGCCTCACCTCAC
>CABHPH010129827.1:16931-33442 GCA_902168325.1 Peromyscus nudipes | reverse complement strand
AAAAAAAAAAAAAAAAAAAAAAAAAAAAAAAAAAAAAAAGAAGAAGAAGAAGAAGGCATTATGATGTGGAGGTAGCTAAATACCTGTTGTTTCAGGAGGGAAATCCTCTTGGTCTGAGCTTCTCAGAGCAGTTTGTATGAATACAGACACTGCTCTTCTGGTGAAAAGATGTTACCCTCCTGATAAAATGGCTTTGGAAAGCAGCTCACCAGATTCATCTTCACACACACACACACACACACACACACACACACACACACACACGGTTAGGTCAGTTTAGGGGAATGTTAATAGACCAGTGCAGCAGACTCCCCAGATCCAAGCCTTCTGGCTTTATGAGCGCTCATGTCTTCTCTGGAGACCATAATGTTGGCAGCTCCACTCTCCGCCCCTGCTTATTCTGCCAGCCACCATGGCCACCCACACCCACTAGCATGCTACCAGGAGTTCTCGCAATGTCCTCCACAAGCTGGGCAAACCAGAGCTTCTATGACTCTGTGGACCTATGAAGGCAAAACATATTCCATTCTCCCTTGAAAAGAGATAAAATCATATTGTGGTTCTGTGGGATGGGAAGGATGCTGCAGACGAAAAAGAAAATTGATAGTGGGGCACAGGGCGGGAGCAAAAGTCCAAGTAAGCTGGAAGATCGGGGATCCAGTGCACACCTGGAGAAGTTTAGGCTTTGGAGCATGTGCTACGTCATGAGAAGAGAGCAGAGGCAGAGTGAGGTAGGGGAAAGGGGATGATGAGATAGATGAATCAGGCTTGGGATTTTTCCGGAAAGAAGGGAGTTGAGAATGTACTCAAGGGAAATAGCACAACGGTATGCCAAAGGTCTAGGCTGAGGAAGAAGGGGGAAAAGGACATGGGGAAGCGGGAAGCGGGGACGGGATGAGGAAAAGTGTAGGGTCAGTAGACCGTAAGTCCTGGTGAGAATTCAGAATCATTGCACTGGGTACCAGGCAGAAGAAATTGGTTGAAGGGAAGTGACACTCTAAATGCTGCATGTCTGTAGTCAAGACTGCAGAGGAAATGCACCACTGGGACGCAGCCACCAAGGAAGCTAATTCACAAGTTGGTGCGTTAATAGAAGCATGGCATCTGGAACAAAGGAGGTGAGTCCCACTTCTTTCTTCCCCTTTCAGACTATCTTAATGCCATCAAGTCCAGATAAAATGTACCTTCAAAGAACAATAGCCCTGACAGTATAGGGAAAGAAATACTTGGTTTGGTAGTGAGAGGCTTGGTGGCCACTCTGTCGGTATCAAGGGGAAGGACTACTTCTGGACATCTGAAAGCTATTCTTCCAGAAGAGAATTGGATTTGTTTCTGTATGTCCAAAGGAGAGCCAAAGGTTACAGTGCCAACAAAGGTCATTTTAGGCACATAGTAAGTGCCATGATACACTGAGTTCTGGATATGTGTTCTCTGTCGTGGAAGGAATGCTAGGATATGGTTTGGTGTTTTGGTGGTGATAGTATGGATGGGTTCAAGCAGCACGTGCTTTTGAATGTGTTTTCCCACTCCATTACTCTAGTTTGACCTCTTAAGAATGCCATGTAGCTGGCAGGATAGGTACTATCATGCCCACTTTAACAGAGGAAGAAGCTGAGACCCTAAGATGACAAGGCCACTGTCTTGGCTCACAAGGTACTCACAAAGTACCTTGCAGGACTTTGAGGTGGGCCCAGTGTGCCAACTCCACCTGCAGGCTCTTTCTTATAATGTTTTGTGACCTGAGCAAAGCCTATTTTTTGCTTCCTGTTTCCAGGACTCATCGCTTGCTTATGAGTCAGTAGTCATCCCGTGATTCCCCAAAGAGAAATCTTGCTATTCATGTGAGAAGGTTAAATAAACTAGGATGTAAGAAGCTTTTCAAATCACCATCAAAAATCAATTCACAGCTCCACAGTCACACAGGCAGTCCAGGGTAAGCCTTTAGGGAAGGGCGTGCATCAGCCACCAGGAACGTGTCCTTCTGCAGAAGAGATGATGGATGGGTTGATAGTTCATTGTTTTGACTTTCTAGCAACCTAGAACAGATGTTTCTGTAGATACTGTAGATGGAAAATGAGCTGGTCGCCGCAGGTACTCTTGGGAATGTGCTAGCCCGGAGATGGGATGCCTGGCCTGGGGGGTGAGTCAGAAGCCCTGAAGCCAAACACACTGGATTTTAAGAAAGAACTTTGGGAACGTGTGACTCCTGCCTTCAATGTCCTCATCGCTGCCCAAACATCCTGCCAATAAAACACTTCCTCTGTTCACCCTTCCCTACTAACTGAGACGTCTGTAGATTCTGGGTGATAAAAGAGGGAAGTGTGAACAAGACTTCACTCTGGCTCCATTCCTGTCCTGAATGTTGGTCATTGAGGAAGACACACCAAGGCAAAGGAATATCCAGTTAAGTCTGTGAACCACTGGGGCTGGGATGTAGCTCAGTTAGTAAAGTGCTTTGCCTAGCATGCTCGGTGGTCTTGGGTTCAATCCCTAGAGCCACATAAACCAGGCATGGCAGCACACAAGTCTAATCCCAATTTTTAGGAGGTGGACGAAGGATAATCAGAAGCTCAAGGTTATCCTCAGCTACATAACAAGTTCTAGGCCAGCATGGGTCACATGAAACCCTGTCTTAAAAAATAAATAAATAAACAAACAAAAATAATAAATAAATCTATGAACCACAATAGAAAGCTGAGTGTAGTTCTCAAATCAGAGGCAAATTAGCATTCCAAGCACTGGTTGTTCTGTCTGTCCTTCTCTCCTCTCCTGTGTGGTAGGACTCAAAGCATCATATCTGGGTACCATGTCCTGGACTGGCACGTTCTCCTCAACAGTTTTTGTTTATATTTCTTATTTGGGTTGCTAACAGGGAATTCTTTAGTTTAAGATTGTTCCTGGAAACCCAGCTCTGTCTGATTTAACAGATTTCTGATATTACCCGCAGATTCAGCCTTCGGGCAGGCCAGGAAAGGAAGCCACCTCCTTTGCCATTAGCTCCACAAATTCTACAGTTTCTTTATTTTTGGGGGGTGGGGTCTCAAGACAGGGTTTCTCTGTATAGCCCTGGCCATCCTGAAACTGCTTTGTAGACCAGGCTAGCCTCAAACTCATAGAGATCTACCTGCCTCTGCCTCCGAGTGCTGGATTAAAGGTGTGCACCATGTCCAGCCCTAGCTGCATAATTCTAAATCTTTGGGTTCTTCAGCTGCTTGGGTTTGAGTAATAAGAAAAACACCTGATTATAAAGACCTTCACTGTACAAAGGAAGCCATCTACTTTTTTAGCTTCATGAAATGACCATTTTGTCTGTCTCTCTCCTCTCTGTGTGTGTCTCTCTATGTCTCTCTGTCTCTGTCTTTCTCTCTCATACACACACACACACACACACACACACACACACACATACACACACAAGGTTCACAGCATAGTGGAAGTCACTATTCACAGTTAATGATCTTTGTAGATAAGATATATTTATAGACAGCTTTGGATTTCCCGTCCCTGAAGCCAACCACTCCATAGGCTCACCTATATGCTGCCTTTCAACCTTGATGTGCACCCCTGATCTTCAGGAGCCAAGCTCCTGCACCCTGTCACACATTCCCAGTACTCTTTCAGTCTAAGTGGGACCTCCCCATCCCAGTGCCCACTCTGTATCTCATCCTACTTGTTTCTGCCATTATGTTTGGTGGGTGACCTAAAGGTTTCAAACCCAAATATCTGAAAAGCACAACTTACTATCTCTACTGTGCCCTGATTAGATTGAGAGAGAGCAAAGAAAGATGGGTGCCAGGGTAGTTATAAATTTCCGGGAAGTTACAAATTTTGAGTAGTCTTAAAAAAAAAAACAAACAAAAAACACCACCAGACTGCTGTGACCTGTAAGGTCCAGATATCCTCAATTCTGTCAACCTGAAGTTACTGAGTAGAAGGTCTTATGACATGTGTCTTTCAGTTTCTTTTCCCAACAAATAGCTAACTGAGCTTGGAGCTAGGTATCTTCTATTGGAGGACAGAGGAAGAGAATGGGAAAGCAACTTCCCTGGAGAAGATAGTGAGGATCAAGCTTCCCAGAAAAACGGTTCTTCCTCCTTAGGTGGCTTCAGTCTCAGCTGCCATCCCCAGCAAAGCTAGTGGACTAATGCATTGTTCAGCTGCACGAGCTCCAAACTCAGTGATTTCTAGGATCAACTAAAAGCAAGCTAAAGATCTTGGTGGTTTGGTGGGAGAGTTCTTGCTTAGCAGTCATGAGGGTCTGACTTGGGTTCCCCAGCTCTACAAAACAAAGTAATAACAATTCTGAAATGTAGTAGAGCTAGAGAGTTTATTCCAGCTTTTTTCTTGGTTACATTACAGGTTCTTGATTGCTGCAAGCTGAGATAACTTAATCCGCATGGCTCACTTATCATCTTACTACTGATCACTAAATGTGACTGCACTCGAAATGTTGAGCCTAGCTTTTCCTCACGGTCTCAAAGACTCTACCTCTCCCCATGGCTGCTTTGTGTGGCCTCTTCTCCTAACACCATAGCTGACATTTTTATATGTCAGTCTAGGATTCCCAGGAACACCACATAGAAGTTACCAGGCTTTCTTAAGAATGATACCTGGGGACTGGAGAGATGGTTCAGTGGCTAAGAGCACTGGATGCTCTTCCAGGGGACTAGGATTTGATTCATTGCACCCACTTGGTGGCTTACAACTGTCTGTAAATCCAGTTCCTCCAGGGGATCTGACACTCTTTTCTGGCCTCTGTGGGCACCTGGAATGCATGTAGTGCACAGACTTACGTGCAGGCAAAACAGCTATACTCATAAAATGATGAAATGTGTTGTTTTTTTTTTTTCAAAAAGAATGATACCTGGAGGCAGAAAGAATGTAAAAGCTACAGGAGAGGATAGAAAGTGTGCTCTGCAATGCTGTTTTCTGTATACAACATGGCTACCACACTCATGAAGTCACTGCAGCTATGGTTACCTACACAAGACCTACACAATATCAACAGCCAATTCCAGACTAAATGAGGAAGGGGCTCTCCAGTACCCACCCCTTAACTGAGGAGCTATTGGCGGCTGATAGCTGCTGAGGGAGGAAGAATCATTTGGGGTTGGTTTGTTTTTGTTTTTTAGCCTGTAGCCACGGGTAGGTTTCCCATGCCCCAATGCATGATCTCACACCTGTGGACATTTACATGGGCAATACTGATTGGAACTAGTGGGTTATCAAACAGAAGAAGAAAGTAAGAAGCTAGGAGAGGGACACGTTGGGTAACTAAGGGTTAAGTTAGAGAGTAATGAAATATTACCATATTTCATTCTGTATATGTACAAAATGCTCCACAACAGATAACATATGAAGAATGACATCTGAAACTGGCACAATATAACTGCCACCACATTATACTAATAAAGCCAAATCATGGGTACATACTGAGTTCTAGGGCAAGGTTAGTGCCTACCTGTCCTCACCAGAAGGGTACTGTAGAGAGACTAGACATCAGTCACCATTCTAGACACTCTCTAGCTCCCAATGGTGAATGTGCATCCTCTTACTGCACAGGCTAGTCATCTGGTTCTCCTCGGTTTCCCCTTCTAGACAACAATTGTCCAGTTGCCCCGTCACTCACCAGAACTGAGCAACCCCCATACCTCTCATCAAACCTCAAACCTCAGCCAGTTCAACCTAACCAGGGGGAAAGATGAGACTCATGTGCTCCCGGCTTCTCCTGGTAGTTTTTAAAGCAACATTACCAGGGGAAAGCCCCTGAGCTTCTGGCAGCCAGAACACAGTGAAAGTGTAAGGATTGGGTTTTCAGTTTAAAAGATTGTAGAAAGAGCACTGTTTGGCTCTAAGCTCTCACTGTAACATTTAAAGATGGTCCTCACACACTGTGCTGACAGACTCCAAATACAGTCTTGTTTCCCCGATTTATCATCATCTGTCCCAAGATCAGCTGCCGTAACTCCCAGGGGAGCATAGTTGGTTCTCGGTGAGAGGTTCTGACTCTGAGGAAGATCAATATATGATTGTATCACAGATTGTAGTGGTCCTGAACAGAGATATACAAATAATCAGAGAGGCTTTGTGGAGGATACCTGTGGCCTCGTGACTACTGGAACACACAGTCTATGGGAAAATGGGATCTGTTATCTGTGAAGCTCCAGGTGGTTGAGAGAAAAGGATGTGAGATTTATGAACAAGAGTTTGTGGAGTGAGTTGCTGTAACTTAGAAGGAAAAAAAAAAAGCTCAGGAGTGACCTCTGACCTGTGAGAGGTTGAAATGTCAGCAGTCAGCCTCCACCCTCTTCCTAGATCTGAGATTATTGATGCCTTGTGTGATTGCCTAGGAACCGAGACAAACAGGGAAATTCAGGAGGAAATCCAACTGTTTGTCAAGTGTTTTCTGTCTGGCCTGGATTTGCCCCCTCATAATGACTGAGGAGTGGCCACATTATCCTGAGATGTTTGCTGGAAAATTGCTGCTTCCTGAGACTGCCTTGATAGTTGAGGGGATTTCCCCCCAGTGAGGTCAGAAGGTCAAGCAAGGAGCCCACTAGTCTGCCTTCCAGGCAGGCACACGAGGGGCTTTCCCAGTCTGGGCTATGGGAAGGAGAAGGTCTCTGAGGTCCCTCCCTCACACTCCAGGCTGGGATCCCATCCACTAGTCTTCACCAAATGGAGCCACAGTGACGCCCAAATCACCTCCAGCAACCAGCAGCCTCAGTCAGGCCCGTATTTGAAATCTCTACCTTATGTGGCACTAGAATCTGGGTCTCTCTTTCTTCTGCCCATTAGCTATGCACAAAACAAGTTCAGCTCGACCCCCAGCCCACAGAACGGTCCTTCACAGTCTTGAAGATGTTCACTGTGCCTTGTTCCACTGTCTTCTCTTTTCTAGGCTCAGTGGGCCCACTATCTAGGTTCCACTGTTTAGGCAAAGGCCCACTCCTGCTTCCTTGCCTGTGGGTTAGCTTCCCTGGCATCCCTGTGGATCCCTCTTCAACCTCTGCCTCCCCATGACTTCCAGAACAGTCACCCCCTCAAATATGTCTGTGGGTGAATTGTGGTGAGACAGCTAATGTCTGCTCCATATCTGACCACATCTTCTACCTCCCCCCAGCTCCTGCCTCCTCGCAGTGTCTTACTGAAAGACCCCCGAAGGCAGTCTTCCCTCACCGAGAGACCCCTGCCCAGGGATCACGCCGAGACCACGAATCAGATGCAAACGCAAGAGGCTTTATTCAGGAACACGGGTACCCGGGGCGACGCAGCTCAGTGAGCAAGCTCAGGGAACTGGCGCGCCCTCGGGCTGGGGCAGGGGGTTTTTATAGGGACGGGTCGTGGGAGGGGCTGGGTACAGGGGGGAGAAGCCTAGACACAGGCTTCTGATTGGTCCGATTGTGCAATGCAAATGAGGCCAGGCTGCTGGGGAATTCCCCTAGCTCGGGGAATTCCCTCAGCCTGGGTTTCCAGACAGGTTAGGAATTCCCCCTACCCTGGGGAATTCCCCACTTGGCGGTTGCCTAGGTTACAGGGGATTCCCTGAGGCCAGATGGCTAACGGCCGCAAACTTCTCCTGAGGCTTTTCTGAGGCAGTTGGGCCTAACTGAATTGAACAGGGAAGCTGGGGGTCTTTCATTACCATCTCCCCCATCCTCTCCTCCTTCGTTTCATCCCTCATTTCTTATTTCTTACCTCCCCTCCAATCTAGCTCATTTATCTCCTGTGTACGCTTCCCATCTCCAACACAAATCTACCCTTCAGTCTTGCACCCCCGGTGGTTGCCCCACCACACCCACTTAGAAGCCAAACTTCTCAAAACGCTTTATCGCTGACGTTCCTCTTCCATTTTCCACATTACCCCCATGCGTCGTGGTCCCCTTCACCACTCCACTGACCACAGTAGTCTGCAAAGCTCACCAGGGTTTTTCAAACAGTGTCTCAATGGACACTCTGGATCTCTGTTTTACTTGACAGTCCCAAGTGGCACTCCTGATCCCAGCCCTGTAGGTCTCTACTGCTGTGGTTCCCCTGATCACTGTCCTTACTGAACTCTTCTGGGCCTCTTTCTGATCTTATGTGTGTCCTGGGATTTTGTTCTCAGCTTTGCTCCCTGCCTGCTATATAAACACTTTCCTTAGGACCCTCATTCAGCCCTGTGATTTCAACTATTCACACAACCCCCAGTTGAATTCTTCTCCCTCCTGAACCACATGCACAGCTCTCTGCTTCATAGACAACTCCATTCAAATGCCACACAGACCACCAGGCTCAACTGTCCAATGTAGTAAGTTTAGCTCTTTCCTTATCTCTTACCTTGAAGAGCCCCCCTCTTACAGAGCTCCGTCTCCTCATCTTCTGCCTCTGCCCTGTTATCGAATCCTGTTCCTTTTCATCAGTACCTACAGTGGGTCAGGACTTTATATGCATTACCTCATTTAGCATTCATAACGGGACCTATAAAGAGGTGTCATCATCCCTCTGCTTTGCAGGTGAAGACTGAAATCTGTGTCAAATTGCTTATCTATGGTCATACATAGAGTAAGTGATGGAACCGAACTCTTGATGTCAAAACTCTCACTAGTGCCCCATAATCTGCCTTCCTTGTGATTTATTGTCTTCACTTCCTGAACATCTTTTCCTCAATTCCCCTTTCCCCTCCATATCCCCATTATCGTACACCAACTCCTTACCATCTCCCGTTGTGCAGAACTTGTGTGTGTCCAGTGTGCCCTCCCAGCTATCCATCTATCATCTACTCTGCTGCAAGAATGAAGTTTCTGAAACACAAGTCAGCTTCCTGCCCGTGCTCCTCTGTCTTCTTTAGGGTTACTATTGCTGTGATGAAACACCGTGACCAAACAACTCAGGGGAGAAAAGGTTTATTTGACTTATGCTTCTACATCACTCACTGTTCATCATCAAAGGGAGTCAGGACAGGAACTTAAACAGGGCAGGAACCAGGAGGCAGGAGCTGATGCAGAAGCCATGGGGTAACACTGCAGGCTTACTGGCTTGCTCTTCAAGGGTGGCTCAGCTTGCTTTTTTAGGACCTAGGACTACCAGCCCAGGGATGGTCCCACCCACAGTGGGCTGGGCCTTCACACATCAATCACTAATTAGGAAAATACTTAACAGGCTTGCCTACAGCCTGATCTTGTAAAGGAAGTGTCTCAATTGAGTCCCCCTCCTCCTTTCCCAGTGACTCTAGACTGTGTCAGGTTGACACAAAACCAGCCAGCACAGGCTCAGTGGGTCTCTGCTCTCCGAAGAATGTTTGGCTCTTTGTAAATTCACTTTAAGGTGTGAGCCTGCATTCCACCCAGCCTCATCTTCCCCAAACTCATCTCTTTTTACTCCCCTCTCCCAAGATGAAGCTTTATGCATTTTTCTGTAAATCCAGGAGGATTCTGCCCCATTCTACATGTGCATGCTGTTCCTCTGCCTAAGACCTCTCTCCTCCCCCGTCCACATCCACACAGTCTGTCTGAGAACCTTTGCTTTTCCTCTAAGCTCCAACTCTGAGTCCCTCTTCTTTGGGAGCCTTACTGCCTCCCCCAAAAAACAGATTGCCTGCCCTCCTTAAGTTTTCCCATATGTCGGCACAAACCCGTGTTATTGCCCTTGCCACGGTGGGCTGCAATTACTTTTCCATTTTCCAGTGCCTCCTTCTAGCTGTAAGACCTTTGCATTCTAGCAGGTTCCATTGCTCATAGCAGATATTAAGACTAGCTTGTGGAATTGAAGTGTTTAAATTGTATTACATTTATTTATTTGGGAGGAGACTGTGCTGTGCCACACATATGGAGGTCAGAGGACAATAGGTAGAAGTCAGCTCTTGGGGAATCCTGTGGAAGAAGGGGAGGAAGGATGGTAGAAACCAGTGGGGTCAAGGACACCACAAGAAAACAGCCCACAGAATCAACCCAACAGGGCTCATAGGGGCTCACAGAGACTGAACTGACAATCAGAGAGCCTGGATGGGTCTGACCTAGGTCCTCTGCATATATGTTATGGTTGTGTGGCTTGGTTTTCTTGTGGTACAGATAACAGTGGGAGCAGGGGCTGTCTCTGACTCTTTTGCCTGCTTTTGGGACCCTGTTCCTCCTACTGGGTTGCCTTGTCCAGCCTTGATATGAGGGGAGGTGCCTCGTCTTACTGCAACTCGATATGCCATGTTTGGTTAATATCCCTGGGAGGCCTGCCCTTATCTGAAGGGAAATGGAGGAGGAGTGGATCTGGGGATAGGGCAGATGGGGAGGAGGGACTGGGAGGATGGGAGGGAGAGGAAACTGTGATCAGGATGTAATATATGAGAAAAGAATTTTTAAAAAGTTACTTGACTACAAGGAGGAAGAGAGAGAGAGGGAGGATGTAGCATGAATCTTAAAGAGTCTTATTAATAAAATCAAACCTGAGCCAGGTATTGGGGTGAACACTGGAAGGTCAGAGAGACAGAACAAGCCACAGCTATCTCACCTCACCGGATCCTCAGCTGGTCTTGTTTCCTCAGACTGGATGCCCCGAGCCCTCATCCAGAATGGGTCTCAGCTGAACTGCTGCTAGAAGCCTGAAAGCTTAACCAGCCACATGCTTCTCCAGGCCAAAGGCTTCTCCAGGCCAAAGGCCTCTCCAGGGCAAATGCCTCTAGTTTCTGGTCCTCACGCCTTATATACCTTTCTGCTTTCTACCACCACTCCCTGGGATTGAAGGCGTGCTTTCTGGGATTAAAGGCGTGGGTCACCATGCTTGGGTGTATCCTTGAACACATGAATTTCTGCCTCTCGAATGCTAGGATTAAAGGCGTATGCTACCACTGCCTAACCTCTATGTTTAATATTGTGGCTGTCCTGTTCTCTGACCCCAGATAAGTTTATTAGCATACACAATATTTTGGGGAACACAATACCACCACAGGAGAGAGAGAGAGAAAGGAAGGAGGAGGAGGAGGAAGAGGAGGAGGAGGAGAACTCAACTCTCTCCTTCCACTGAATGGATTTGGGCAATTAAACTCAGGTTATCAGTCTTGGTAGTGAGCCCCTTTACCCACTGAGCCACTTCACAAGCCTGGAAGTGAATTTTTCTATCATACTTAGTGTGTAGTTCCAGGCATAGAGGATGCCCTGCTCATTATAGTACTCTAATTAAATTAGAACAAAATTTTAATAAATGCCATACGATGTGGCATATGTTATTATGGATAGGAACAGTGTATAGTCGTTTGAAAGAAAATGGCCCCCAAAGGGAGTGGCACTAGTGGAGGTGTGGCCTTGTTGGAGTAGGTGTGGTCTTGTTAGAGGAAGTGTGACATTGTGGAGGCGGGCTTTGAGGTCTCATATATGCTCAAGCCACACCCAGTGTGTCAGTCCACTTCCTGTGGCCTGCATATCAACATGCAGTAGCTACCTCTCCAGCCCCATGTCTGCCTGCATGCTGCCATGTCCCACCATGATGATAATGAACTGAATCTTTAAACTGTAAGAGAGCTACTACAATGAAATGTTTGCTTTGTAAGAGTTGCCATGGTCTTGGTGTCTCTTCACAGCAACAGAAACCCTAACTAGGACAAACAGTTTATCATGTGATTCCCTTAGGAGAAAAGAATTTGCACTATCCTAAAAGATAGGTCAGGGAGGGCTCCTGAAGGGAGACAGTGTTGGAGACAGGCCCTACAGTTTGAATAGGAGTTGGCCTAGACATACAGAAACCTAGGCTGAGAGACCCATCACTTGAAGCGAAGCCATGTGCAATGGTCCACGATGGTTTGGAAGCAGCAACATGTACCCAGAGTCTCTGGATGCCCGAGTGTCTACTGAGCAATTAGACTAAGTCCAAAGTGAACACACCTGTGGACATGAACCTGACTCCCACAGGCAGAGGAAGCGGCTGTTGTTGTTTGTTTTGGTTGGTTGGTTTGTTTGAGATAGGTTCTCTTTGTGTAACCCTGGATGTCCCTAGAACTCTGTACATCAGGCTAGTCTTGAATTCAGAGATCCTCCTGCCTCTGCTTCCCAAGTACTAGGATTAAAGTCATGCTCACTACCACCTGGCAAGAGGAACTTTAAAATCTTTTATTTTTTGAGAACTTCATGAACATACCTAAATCACTTCCACCCATCCATTGCCCCTCTGGCTCCTCCTCCTCCCCAGCAAATCCATGTGTACCACGAATCTTTAAAGGTCTTATTAATAAATAAAAACAAACCTGAGACCAAATATTGGGGTGAATGCTGGAAGATCAGAGAGACAGAACAGGCCACAGCTACCTCACCTCGCCAGTTCCTCAGCTGATCCTGTTTCCTCAGACTGGATGCCTCTCAGCTGAACTGTGCTGCTCAAAAGCCTAAAAGCTTAACCAGCTAAAAGCTTCTAGTTCCTGGTCTTCACGCCTTATATACCTTTCTGATTTCTGCCATCACTCCCTGGGATTAAAGGCTCACTTTCTGGGATTAAAGGCGTGAGTCACCATTCTTGGCTGTATCCTTGAACACACAGAGATCCAGGTAGATCTCTGCCTCTGGAATGCTAGGATTAAAGGTGTGAGTGCCACCATTTTCTGGCCTCTGTATCTAGGGGCTGTTCTGTTCTCTGACCCCAGATAAGTTTATTAGGGTGCACAATATTTTGAGGACCCCAATACCACCACATCCATGAACTCTTTTCCTTTAATTATTGTTGTTACAAGTGGCTAAGTGGCCTGTGGAGAATGGGTGGGGAGGGGAGCCGACATAGAGGAGGTGAGAGCAGTCATTGGAGGGTCCCTGCCAGCCACAGCAATGCAGTCATTCCAGAGAGAGATGGCTTTGCTCTGAATCCCCAGCCCCAAATGCACAACGTTGTTTGTTGGGGAACCACGTCCCTCAAAGTGCACTCTGCCTCGGGTGGGAGACGGAGGGACACATCAAGGTGAAGTCTATGGTCAAATAAATTTAAAAACTGCTGGGTTAAACCTTTTTCGCCACGCATAACTTTACAAAGCCTTTCATATACACTACGTCTGGTACATGTATTATAAAGAGTTACCCAAACCTATTTTACTAGGAAAATTTATCTGAGAGCATTTCAAGGGCATACAGTTTAATGGAATGTGTAAAATTTTTTAAAGACCTAGAGTTTCATGATTCTGCCAGTTCTAGTTTCTGGAAGAAAGAAAAGAAATAATTTTCCATGGGGTGATGACTGATAGTTTCTCTGGGCGCTAGGCCAAGGGAGACCTGCATGAGGTTTTCATAGGGAAAACGGAGCAGACTCCCTTGGGAAGATGAGTCGTAGCTTTTAGTCATTGGATTCAGATGCAGGCTGAGCAAGCTCACCTGTTCTTCCAGCTCCCTCGTGTTTATTCAGGCCTGAAAGGGGTCAGACCAGGTGTTTGAAAGAATGACAGGTCCCAGTCTCTAGAGCAGAGATGGGTCTGCAGTCTCTGGAACGTTCTGCAACAGCATCCCTCTCTGTGCCTCTAGTCAGCCTATGAGAGGAAGAGCCTCAGATGGCCCTGTCCCAGGGAGGCTTGGCCTAGGTCTCCTTAACCTATCTCACAGACACAGGTCACCATACACAGCCTGGGGGAGAAATCAGACATCCACCCATCATCCTATGCCTATAAGAGAGCCCTAGCCCTGGAATGGAATGACTTCCTTGACAGGTCAAAGAGCACTTCCGGGATGCACCCCAAAGTGGAGAAGTCTGGGAGTCCCCATTTGTCTTGGGAGGGCCTCTTTTTCCAAGGCAGGATTTTTCTGTGGGAGGAGAGTCAGATGTTCCTCTGCTGCTGCCAGGGCTGCAGGGTGAAGAGTTCAAAGGGACAAATGGAGACAGATAAGCAGGAGCCTCTCAGGTCAGAGTGTCTTCTGGCAAGGCAAGAATAAAGGGCGTCAGTACACAGGCTGCTCTAAGACTGGGAGAAAGCCCAGAGTAAGGGGCTCTGAGCAGGGTGCAGATGGAGGAGACTAGGCTGTCCTTCTGAGGTTGCTCCTGAGCGATGGCCACCTGCTGGTCTGCCTGTGTAAGTACAGAAAGGACCCTAAGACTGAGTCTCCAGATTTCCTTGTCATGTGTAACTCCTCCTAGGAACTATGAAGGACACCCCCCACTCCTCCCACCCCCTACCGTCTCCTGCCTCCCCCACCATGTCTTAAAGAAATGTCTGAGGGAAATGTCCAGATGTCAAACCCAACCTCAGGCATTAGGTAACCTATGCCCACTTCTAATGGCCTCAGATCAGGGAACTGTGAGCCAGAGAGAAAGAAGACTTGGGAGAGACTGGGTTGCTTTTGACACAAAACTGAAGTACACCCAGATTAGAGCCACTCAGGACTTCCTCTCTGGAAGCAGTGTGTGTGTGGTAAGGTGGTGTGAAGACAGAGTGTGATCCAAAGTTTGGTGTGCGGCCGAGCTGCTGGTACCCCTCAGAGGTCAACAATTTTGTTTTCATTGTCCTTGGAATTTTGTAAGTATCTAATTGATGATTAACATTTGAATTTATGTATCAGTAAATGCCTGTGTTTGACTGTGCACGAATGAATTGAGAGCCATGTCTTTCACCTGATCTGTATTAGATTTCCATGTTGAACTTTTGGTTTTGTTCTTAACTGGGTTGTAACAGTTGAACAGGGTAGGAGGTAAATTCACAACACCAAAATCTCACCACTTCTTTCATGTATCTACTCTTTTGCTAAAACATTGAACGACAGTGTTGGCTCATCACAGGTTTTCATAAATTTGGATAGATAGAAGAATACTGGGTGGTGGATGGATGGATTGATGGACGGGTGGGTGGTTCCGGATTCATACTGGGCTAGTTTGACAGAAGCCCTACAGGAGAGGCTAAGGGATTAGGATAACACCATGGAGGGCTCCCAGGTCACGATGGAGAGAAAGGGCAGATAGAGCAGAAGCAAAGGAGGGTAGAAGTGGAGAGAGGAGCTTTAGTCAGAGGCTGGAGGCGGACAGGGTACAAACTGTCTGACCGGGGCTGTTCCTAAACCAGGGAACACCCTTGGGATTGTATGTCCAAAGAAGGTTTGAGAAGGCTCAGAAGTGCTAGGAACTGTCAGGTTATTAGGTCCATGTGGCTTTTATGCAATTCCAAGGCGGAATTAGATTAACCTGGATTGTTGGGGTTTTGTTCTATATTCCATGGAACCCAGGGGAATTTCTTGTGTAAAATTAAATGAAACATGAAACAGAAATACACTGAACAAAGGTATTTGTAATTTTTGCCTTCTTCTTACCTTAGCAAATGGGTGGCGGTATTGCTTCAAGGTCAAGTGTGTGAGTATATATTAGTATGTGATGGAAAGATACACACCTGTCACTTGTTTTGTTGTCTAAGCTTTTCAGAATTTTAGCCCCAGGCTAGTTGTGAAACAACACTGAAAGTCTTATGTATAGTAAAATGTCAAGACATTCTGTTCTCTACTCCCAGTCCAAATACTTGCAATTCATAACCTGAACAAAAAAATCACAGTAAATTTTGGCTTGACAGACATGACATTATATTTATGAGTGGGCAGTTTTATTTATTATTACCGTTCATAGTGCAATTGTCCTTCAGTATCCAAGGGAGATTTGTTGTGGAATTCCTTATGGATACCAAAACTGTGGAAGGTCAAGTCCCTTATATAATATAATCTACATACGTTGTCCTATATAATTATTAGTTGTACATTACTTATGATACCTTATACATTATAAATGCTGCATTTAGTAACTCTTTAGTAACTAATGATGAGAAAAGAGTCTCTCTATATATATATTGGATCTTCTTAAACATTTTCAGGATGGGATCAATTGAATCCATGAATGCAGAATCAACAGATGTGAAGAGCTAACATATTATCAGGCACCGATGTGTTGGTTACTGTATAGTGCTGCTCCTTAAAGAATAGTAAACCACCAGGTGGTGGTGATGAATGCCTTTAATCCCAGCACTCGGGAGGCAGAGCCAGGCGGATCTCCTTGAGTCTGAGGCCAGCCTGGGCTACAGAGGGAGTTCCAGGAAAGGTGCCAAAGCTACACAGAGAAACCCTGTCTTGAAAAACAAAAAACAAGCAAACAAACAAAAGAATAGTAAACCATGGACTGCATTATTGAGAGAAATTATGGAACTACTTTCTAAGACCTAGAAAAATATGGCAATCTGTATTTAATTTACACAGAGATAGCAACATGGAATGTTGATAATCATACCTAATAACACAGGGGAATTCAAAGACAAATTTGTCATAGCCCTCTCTACTGCTGTCCCATTGAACTACACCTGGACAAACCATTAAGTCTTCTGAGGATCACACTGAAGCCCAGGGCCGGTGTTATACACTTTCCATCATCCAACCCAGTCCCTCACACCTCACTCTTCTCCCCTTTTCTGGAGTCCTCTGGAGCTAGACCTGTGATTTAAAAAGTCTCCTACGTCCCATTGCTCTGACTGCTCCCTGGCCTGGCCTGGTTGAAATTTAGCTTTCCTCTGAGACCACTACCTCCCCTACAGCCTTCTGTGTTGTCTCTTA
>CABHPH010129826.1:2478-26273 GCA_902168325.1 Peromyscus nudipes | reverse complement strand
GTAATGGTTTTGAAGGCATGATGAAGGGCAGGGAGAGTAGCTGAGGCTTGGCACTATGAGGGACCAGGGGAGGCCTTGTTAAAAGCGCAGCCTTCTACAACAGTAGAAGTATCAGGATTAAAGAGATCATGGAGAAAACTGTGGCATGTCACCATGTGGCAGCATCAGAGTCCCCAAAGAGAGGACAGAAGAGACCATTGGTGAAGCAGTTGCCGAAATGCTGCAGAGTTCTCATTAGTTTGGAGATGACAGTTGCATGAGACAACCACCAAAGAGAGCAAGCCCTGTTGAGTGGAGCTGTCCTGAGTCTACGAAACACGCTGCTATAGATGGCAGAGCTAGAGAAGGGAATTTGACTCGTCCCGCTGGAGCCTTGGAGATCTTGAGTCCCTGAAGTCTGACACTGAGCTTTAAACTGTTGGACTTGGGTTTGACTTAGATCTAAATGTAACCATGTATGATAAAATAAGAAGCATATAACTTATTTTTTATTTGACAGAAGCCCGCCGTTCAGAGACTTTGGAATCTTGGAGAGGCTTTGATTATTTTAAAAAGGGCTTTGGATATTTTGGATAGGCTTTGGACTTTGAAAATAATTTTAGACATTTTAAAGAAAGTGAACTACTTTAAAGTGTTAGAAATTTTAAAGACCGTGGGACTTGGAAAAAATGGAATGTTTAATATTGTTGTATTATTAACATAGCATCTCGTGAACAACAAGAAATTAAAGGTTATGGTTGAATAGTGACATGATTGTGTGTCACGTTGACAAAGGTCGAAGGGTTTGCCCCTTTTTTTGTCAACTTGAGACAAGTAAGAGGTATCTAGAAAGAGGAACCTCAAGTGCCTATAAGGAAGATTGTTGGACATTTTATTAATGTTTGTGGGCCTGTCTGGGCTCATCCCTTAGGCAGTGGTGCCAACTCTGGGCAGGTGGTTATGAGCTGTATAAAAATGTAGACTGGGAAAGCCATGGGAAGCAAACCAGTAAGAAACATTCCTCCATGGCTTCTGCTTCAGTTACCTGCTTCCAGGTCCTTCTGCCCTGACCCCCCTTTGATGATGGAATGAGATGTGGAAGTATAAGCTTCATAACGCCTTTCGTCCTAAACTTGTTTTGGAGCATGGTGTTTTAACACTTCAATATACACTAAGACAGATATATCACCTCATCTAACATAAAAAAGAACCTAAAAGTACAAAATACTTGTCATTGCTTCTGTGGAGCAAACAGTCTGCGTTTTGTTCTTCATTTTCTTACATCTGAGTTCATTCATGTGGCAGCTTGGATGGTGCCAAAAGCAAGTAGGATTATAGTTTCTTCGTTTACACTGAACAAATGTCCTTTGGGACCTTGTGCGTCTTATACTTGTATCCTCTAAACAACACATAAGCAGCAAAAAAAATTTAAAACTTAGGCAGGAAATCATGTGACTAGTCAGATAAATTTCTGAATGCTAAATTATGAAAAATTAGATGAATATCTCTAATTTTTCTCTAAAATATAAGGCAGTAAGAACAGTCTGGGACTTGATGGTATTTTATTATGACAGAATGGCTAATCATTATTTCAACTTGTGCCTGCCTTCATGTGTTATCATTATTTATAGTTAGTCCTCCCTTCAAACCTTGTTTTGCTTTTGGTCATTATTAAACACATATTAAGTGTTTTAATGAAAGTATCTGGCCACCAAACTTTTGGCTATTTGAAAGGTAGCCATAAAATGTACTTTTTAGGTTAAGTATTGCTAGAACATATAAAAAAATTGTCAAGGGGCTAATGATATTGGTTTGTGAAAACAATGTTCACCTGAAGGCAGGCAGCTTCATGTTTCAGTTCTCCACATCTGTGAAGACAAGTGGGTTTTATGATGCTCTGAAAGTGTATTAAATTTCTTTCAAAGTGTGTTTCAATTATTACAGTTTTAAGTGATGCAAATAAAGTTGTGTGGCCCATTAGATTTGAAAAATGGTGAACTGAATGCTGTATGCAAAAAGGATCTTCCAACTTGGAGTTTTTAGGACTTATCATATGAAAAAGTGCATTGCAAATAGATCAAGGGTGGCATCGAACAATTCCTTTCTTAAGTATGTTCATACAACAGAACTGTTTTTAAGGTAAATATTACAGATAATTTAGATAAATGATAGGCTAACTTATTGACATCTCAATCTGGTTATCTTGTACTTACATTTAGAAATTACAAATGTCTACATAGATTAAAATTTACACATGCAGCAGAAACTTAAGATTGCTTACTTTCTTCTTTTGCTTGAAGCAGTAAAAGGGCCCAAGCAGTTACTCCATAAACTTTGAAATATAACCCTCTGTATTCAAATCATATGTATCTACACATGTATTGCCTTTTGTTGAGGACAGTCAGGACTGCCCCAGGTCCCTGACTTCAGGACTCACGTGTTATGGTTAGATAAAGAGACCAACATAAGAAATAATTAAATCTTCCATGTACCACATGCCATGTGACAAATACCATATAGCAAGTGTTCAAGTTAGGGGGTTATCAACAAGAATTAAAAAAGGTGAGAGGCTTTTTAAAGAACATAGGAATTAAAATTAAATTTGAAGAAGTACAGTGCATGTAAGATGTCCGTGTGAGGAGTCACACTGTTCTCCTATGAGAACAGTTTCATAAAGAAACAGGATGATTATTTTGAATTATAGAAACAAATTATAGAAACTCTCATGACTAGGCTAATAATTAACTTTGTTCTTTATTGATGTAAATTGAACATATTAGTCTTTAAGAAAATATGTAAAACCAGGGGTCTGCCTGAAGATGTATAGATCTCATCTTCCAGGAGAAGTTCATTATATCAGGTATGGTTTTAAAGTGTCTGCACGCCTTTGGAAATAAGATAAGTTATCGCATTTTGAGACATCTTTGGACAATGCCAAATCTCAATGACACTGCAAATCTAAAAAAACATGAAATACTTGTCACAGAAATCACCTTATTGTCATCCAATCTTGGTGCTATTGGCTTGGGATAGTGGAAAATCACGAACACCAAAAAAAAAAAAAATGTAGATTCTGTAATTTCCCTGCCTTTTGCAATTTTACTTTTTTTCCCCCCAGCTAAGTTTTCATTTTAAAGAAATACATTTCCTCCTTTTTGAGTAGTAAGGATTAAAAACTTTTAAACTGCCTCTCCAATTGAGAAGTTATTTCACAGCTCTGCTAGTTTCAACTAAACTAGGGAGAAAAAAATCTATAAAATAAGCTGTAATTACTTCTTTTCCATTAAAAGAAGTAACACAGGATTTAGGGTTCTTTAAAACCAACATGTTGTTTTCAGGATTTTTACCATTTCATAGGCTCTCTGCTCAAGTTATACTCTGAGAATTACCAAATCACTTTGCATCTCATTAATTTCAATTGGAATTCTGATTGTCATTAATAAAAGCTGTTGACCTAACCACTGAAGTCATGTTCCAATGGTCCGTTGACTTTATTTCAGTGAATGACAAGCCTGACAGCCTATGAATGTGAAAACCACAAGAGCTACCACCCCAAGTCTGTCATTAATCAGAAACCCAAAACCCTGAACATTAACTAGTACTTTTAAACAAATCATTATTCTCAGTGTCTGAAGTATTATCAGACTTATAGCAGGGAGCCTGATCAGGACAACCAAAGACATAAATGGATTATAGTTTCTGTTTTTTCTTCACTTCAAAGATTTGTAATGATATGAAGGACACAGGACTAAACAAAAAAGCCATAATGAATCAGTGGAAAGCTGCTATACAACATTAAGGGAAAATGTTAGAAATCAAAACAGTGAGGATGACTACAGCACTGTTGAGGAACTAATCCATCAGGCAAAAATCAATTCTGTTGTTGTCATTAAATAATGCAAACATGTCTGAGAAAAGTGGAACCTGTAAAGCAAGGGGCATGTGATGGATATGTTAAGAATGCAAATTGAGATACAAAAGCAAAGGACTTCATAAGATAGTCATTTCAGTTAAACTCCTGTATTACTTATAGGTGACTCCTTGAAATGCCCTCAGAAAGACAGAGTTCCATATTATCTTTTTGATAGCGGGTGAGGGTACCGTAAGAAAGCCTTTTCAGTCTTATACAGTGTCCATAAATATCGACAACACCGAAGGTGATAATTAGGTAGAAGGGCGTCACCTGGACCTTACATTGCAGGGAGATTCCACAAACACAACAACTTAAGTCAAATGCAAGAAGTCACTTGAATTTAACAAAACATCAATTTTCATTCCACTTTCCTTGATTCAGTTGTATTAAAAATGTTTTTTCTAGCACATGGTTGAATTCAGGTACAGAGTGGTGGGCCTGCTGAGATTGAACAAGGGAAATGAAGTCATGAAGATCATGAGTCAGTCTGAGTTTAAGGCCAGCCTGGATTACACGGGAAGTCTAAGACCAGCCTCGGCTAAAAGGAAAACTCTGTTTCAAAGAAACAGTTTCGATAAATGTGGGTTTCTGGTACAGCATTTGCCTCCAATGACCTGAGTTCAATCCCCACACTGCCATACCAAAAAGAATTGCAGACTATGTACTGCTCTCCTGCCTCTAAATCATGCATTGTAGCAGAGTTAGCATGGCCCACAGCTTTCTGTTCTTCTCAGGATTTCTAGAGATTTAAAAGTATTTTGCTCCTACCAAAAGCATCAGCAGTATGTTTTCCTGTGGAAAAGTGGAGGGTTTGAGGTCTTCACCAGTATTCACATGCCTTCATTAAGTACATCTCCCTTCTTGTTTTCCTTTTCTTCCTCACGCAAATGGTAACATGCACTTCTATGCTATGCTGCCTATATGTTTTTCTTTACTAAGTTTTAGAACATGAATCTTTGTTTTTATATTAACTTTATGACTAAGAGTAAGTTTATAAAAATGATGTGTTGGATGCCTTTTTTAAAAAAAATTTTACATCTTGGCCACAGTTTCCTCTCCCTGTTTCCATCCCCCAGTCTTCTCCCCCTTTGTTTCTGTTCAGGAAAGGGCAGGTCTCCCATGAATATCAACAAAACATGGCATGTCAAGTGGTGGTAAGACTAAGCACCTCTGCACATATTAATGCTAGGCAAGTCGACCCAGTCTGAGGAGTAGAATCCCAAAAGTCAGGAAAAGAGTCAGAGACAGTCCCTGTTCCCACTGTCAGGAGTCCCCCAAGAGGATCAAGCTACACAACTATGCAGAGTGCCTAGGTCAGCCCCATGTAGGCTCCCTGGTTATCAGTTCAGTCTCTGTGAGCTCCTATGATCCCAGGTTATTTGATTCTGTGGGTTTTCTTGTGATGTCCTTGACCCTTCTGGCTGCTACAATCTCTTTTTCCCCTCTTCTGCAGGATTCCTTGAGCTCCGCCTAATGTTTGGCTGTGGGTCCACATCTGTTTCCATCAGTTGCTGAACGAAACCTCTCTGATGACAATTGGGCTAGGCACCAATCTATAGATGATAGCAGAATATCATGAGGCATCATTACATAGGCTTTTTTTCCCCTCCAGTCTTAATGGTTCTATCCTAGGTCTCTGGGTCATCCATCTTGTGGGTCCTGATGCTCCAGGCAGTATCAAGGGTGGGCTTACTCTCATGGCTTGGGTTTCAGGCTAGACTGGTCTTTGGTTGGCCACTCCCTCAATCTCTGGGTCATCCTTACCCCAGCACATACCATAGGCAGGACAGACTGTAGGTTGAAGGTTATGTGGCTGGGTTGGTTTCCCATTCCCTCCACTTGAAGCCTTGCTTGGTCACAGAAGATGGCCAGTTCAGGCTATGTATCTGTTAATTGCTTGGAGTCCTATCTGGGGTCATCCTTGTAGATTTCTGGGAACCCTTGCACCAGGTTTTTTCCTGACCCTTGAAATGCACCCTCTTTCCAGTAGTCTCTTTCAGTGCTCTCTCCCTCTCTCCCTACCCCTACCCTGATTGTTCATGCACCCCTCCCCACCCCTCTTTTCAAGCTTTATGGTATGATTGTAAATCTGTATGCAAATCTAACACTTGTAAAATTTTCTTTTGAAATGTGAATAACATAGTTATCAGATGAAATATAGAATACTTAGTTAAGTAAAAATTCAGATAAATTGCAAATAATTGTTTTTTATGCATCCATCCCAAATATTTCATGACTCATATTTATTCTAAATATTATTTATTTTTCTGAAATTCATGTACAAGTATTATCTCATACTTTTTGTGTGGTTTTAGTTTTGCTATACCCACTAATACTACATATAATTGAAATGTAAAATAGTTGCTCTCATTTTATTGAGATTTTTTTTATGTCTAAGCATCTGAATTCTCAAGAAGATAGTACTGTATTTGGCATAATTCTAGGAGATGGAAAGAGCATTGGAAAACAAAAACCTTCAATGAACAGCTCTGCTAGGGGAGCAATGCTTGATTACTTAACAATAAAAAAATCAAGTCTTCTTAATATTAAAAAATAAACCTTGTGTTTCCTCTCTGTACTTGATCCAGTTGGGATCTCCCGCTCCCCCAAGTTCTCTTTCCCTTGCCCCTCGCCCCTCATTACCCCCACTCACGTCCAGTCTGTTCATGTAGATCTCATCCATTTCTCCATCATTGGGCGATCCCCGTGTCTTTCTTGGGGTCCTGTTTTCCAGGTAGCCTCCCTGGTGTTGTGAGTGGCTGTCCAGTCATCCTTGTTCCACAACTAGTATTCTCCTATGAGTGGGTACATACCATGTTTGTCTTTTTGAGTCTGGGTTACCTCACTCAGGAGGAAACACAAGGAATGTTCATCATAAATGAAGACCACATGAGAATAAGAAGGAGCAAAGTGCTGGAGAGGCCCACAGAAATCCACAAAGATGCCCCGACAATAGACTGCTGGCAATAGTCGAGAAATAGCCCGATCTGACCTACCCTGGTGATAGGATGGCCAAACACCTTAATTGTCATACTAGAAACCCCATCCAGTGACTGAGGGAACTAGATGCAGATATCCACGGTCAGGCCCTGGGTGGAGTTCCGGGAGTCCAATTGGCGAGAAGGAGGAGGGTTTATGTGAGCTAGAGTTGTTGGGACCAGGGATGGATGGAATACAGGGACAAGTGGCCAAACAAATGGAAACACATGAACTGTGAACCAATGGCTGAGGGGCCCCCAACTAGATCAGGCCCTCTGAATGGGTGAGACAGTTGATTGGCTTGATCTGTTTGGGAGGCATCCAGGCAGTTGGACCAGGTCCTGTGCTCAGTGCATGAATTGGCTGTTTGAAACCTGGGACTTAGTAGAGACCCTTGGCTCAGCCTGGGAGGAGGGGACTAGACCTGCCTGGGCTGAGTCTACCAGGTTGATCTCAATCCTTGGGGGAGTCTTTGCCCTGGAGGAGATGGAAATGGGGGGGGGGCGGGGGAGAGGGGGGCGGGGTGGCAGGAGGGGTAACGGGGTGATCTATGACTGATATGTAAAGTTGAATTATATTGTAAAATAAAATAAAATAAATTATAATAAAAAAACTCAAAAAAAAATAAACCAAATCTCGCTAAATAATGGTGAATGTTTCTTGAAGTTAAAAAAATAAAATGTTATCAGCTGGGCATGATGGCACATGCCTATAATCCCAGAACTCAGTAGGCTGAGACAAGTGGATCTCTGTATTCGAGGTCAGCCTGGCCTACAGAGTGAGTTCCAGGACAGCCAGGGCTATACAGTGAAACCCTGTCTCAATAAAAAACAAACAAACAAACAAAAATGTTGCTAACCTTATATAGTGTAGTATTTTTTTTACACAAGTTGATCATTCTTTTGGTCAGAAATTAAATACATTTAATGACATTTAAGCAGCTAAGATGGGAAATGTGGTATTTAACATTTTCTTGCATTTTGAGAGAATATGAGGAAGATATAAAAGTAGTTTAATCAACATGGATTAGTCCTTGAAATTTTAGTTGCTTAAGGTAAGTCACTCCAAGTTTTCTATTGAGAAAGAATGTCTATGGCATACTGAGTGGATAACACCAAGATGATGTAAGAAGTCATATTATAAACATCATTACAAGTTTTATAAAAGTGTAGATTGGCTTGATTTGGAAAGATAGAGACTTGAAGGTGAATAACACTAAAAACTCTAGATGTTTTGGTAAAACAAATATGGGAAGTCTGAACATAATGGACTGGGGAGTAAAGTACCATGCCACATGAGGACTTGACTTCACCTCTCCAAGACCCATGTAGGCGTAGTGGAGCATCAGTATCCAACTTTGGGGAAAGTAAATTCCTGACACTCACAGATAAATTAATGAGCAGCAGGTTCAGTGAGAAATCCTTTCTCAAGAAATAATGAGGACTTCTGTGCAGCTTCCAGGCACCTCACCTGGTACTCAGACTTCCCACATCCTCTTCCAGAGTATATCCCAGTGAGCTCCTCTGGCATCTCTACCCATGCCTTTTCTGCAACCCACCAGATCTAGACTGAGTCACTTTACCAATGTATAGCCTACCATGGACTCACCTGTCTGCACTACAAGGGAGCTCTAAGCTGCAGCCAGGATTCTCCCTTCCTACCTCCCGGCCCATAGGACTCTTTCATTCTATATCCAATCTTTCCACTCCAGCACTAGAAAGAGAAGCACACCCTGTACACCAGCATACCATCCTAGTCCCTTCTGCCCATCTGATTTCATTCTACCCAAGCCATTTCCGTGGTCTAGACCCAGTCTTCCTTCACATCCTATCTTCTGCCACGACCTGCCCTGTTCATAACAAACTCAGAGGTAACAAAGAATTTCACTGTGACAAGATCTCATCTCAAAATGCCAACAATATGAAAGATTAAGCCAGTATCTGCTTTTTAAAACCCACTTGTAGAAATAGTTGCCAATAAGAATGACTTAGATAAACTCCAGAACACAGAATTTAAGCAAAGAACAATTGTAAACTTCATCAAAGAATGGAGTTTAGAGAAAGGAGTTAAAGAGAACAGAAAGAAATTGCTCAATGAAATTAAGGACAAAGTGTTTAAGGTGAATAAATGCCTGAATGATGACCCAGAAAGCACAAGCATAAGGCTGATAGAAATGACAAAAGACAAATCCAAGAGTTTAGACCAGAATTCAGTCAGTAGATAGAAACATTGGAGATGACTCAAGTTGAAATAGAGGTGGAATTGAACATATCAATGAGAAAAACCAAAAGAAAGCTTTACAAGATGAATCAAGAAGAAAGTAGAATATCTGGAATGAAAAATATGTAAAGTATTCAGACCAAATAAGTACAGTATATGAAAACCAACCAACCAACAAACAAAAGCAAGAAAGAAACACACAGGAAATGTGGGACACCATCAGAAAAATCAAACCTGTCCTGAAATGCCAGTGGCGTGTGTGTGTGTGTGTGTGTGTGTGTGTGTGTGTGTGTGTGTGTGTGTGTTTGTATCCAAAGTGGTCTTCCCTCCTGGGAAAGGACAATTTCTTAAGACAAGAACATCTAAATATTAACTGCTTTACTTCCATCAAATCATCAGGAAAATTGGTGGTATTAACAAAGGCAAGTAGAAACCTAAACTTCAGAGGTTTTTTGTTTGTTGGTTGGCTGTAATGAGCTCCTCATATCAACTCTTTATGATATGAATCAGAGATGTATCCATAGGGAGTGGATATTATCACCTCCCTCTTCCTCGAGTAGGAGGGGCTTTCTCTCCTCTCCTCAGACCAATCCTACTCTCTCTCCTTGTAATGCTACTAGTAGCCATACAGTTTGAATGTCTACCTTGAGTGATGTCACAGCAGGCTAGTCTCCAAGCAGCCAGTGTTTTAAGTCAGTCATTGTAAAATCTCATATCAATGAAAGCTGAAGAAGAGAAATGATAGGATTATATCAGTTGGAGCTTGAAAAGGATTATTAAATTCACTTAAAAAAAACTACTAAAAACTTGGAACTAGATGGGAGTTTCTAAAAATTCATACATGGCATCTACAGATTAATTATCTACAGTTAATATTATACTTAAAGGCTAAGATTGAGTTTCGCCAAAGTCTGAGAGAACTCTCTTTGCCTAAACCATTGATATGAGCTAGAAGTTCTAAGAACACAACAAGGTAGCAAATGAAATAAAAGTAATGACAAGAAAGGAATAAACAGGAATAAATAATATTGTCCTTGTTTGCAAGTAACACAATTGTCTACAGGGATGCCACATATACAACTACAAATATTATAAACCTCTTGAATCCGATATTTGAATAGAGTACAGTAACAGCATATAGATAAGCATGTTAAATCAATTCATTTTAAATGCTTTTAATAAATATGATAAATACACAATTAAAAATATAGTAAAATTTATAATCACTTAGGAAAGCAAATTAACAGTAAATCTGACAAAACATTTGCAAGACTTTTATGCTGAAAACTGTAAAACTTATGGGAAAAGTCAATGAAGATTTTATAAACAGAGAAACATATTGTGTTTGTGTCTTTTAAAGTTCAAAATAGCAAAGATGTCCATTCTCTCCAAAACTGATATATAGTTTTATTCAAATTCTTACCAAAATATACCAAGAGTTTGGATGATATAAATGAAGCTTCCTTGCTTTGAAAAGAAGAAAAAATGTCAGAATTCATTGCTCCATTTCAAGGATCCCCTGTGGGCCACAGGAGTTAACCATGTGTGAGGTAGACATACAGACTAGCAGAATAAAAGACAGCACAGAGATAGATGCCTAGGACATGCTCAACTCAGGTTTGGGAAAAGTGAAAACGCAATTTAATAGAGAAAAGATCTCTTTTCAGCAATTGGTGCTAAAGAAATTAGACATCTGCTATCAAAAATCAGTTTTGATCTAGGTCTAAAAATGGACCATGGGCTTAAATGTGGAATATAAAGCTATAAATTCCTAAATAAATAAATACATAAATAAAATACAGAAGTCTTCGGGATATAGAATTCTTCAATGAACTTTTAGGTTTGACTCCTAAAGAGAAATGTATAATGCTAAAAATTGACAAATTCCAATTCATCAGAATTGAGGAAAAAACTGTTAAGCTCTCATAAGAGGTCCTGTTATGTGAAGAAAATAAATGTCTGGGATTTTACTACTAGAGAAGACATATGCAGTGGTATTTGCTCCACCCATGACCTTGGGCTATACTGCCTGAAGGAGGCAGCGCTTCCTGCCTTTGTACTTGACTTCTTAAAAGGAAAGGGAGAGGGCTTGCATGTTTCCTTTATCGGGCTTCCTGATGTGATCGGATGTGGATTTTCTCCCTGTCAGAACAGAGGATGACTTCAGCTGTTTACTCCGTTCTGTATTCGTGAGTGTATTTCCTCAATTTATATCTTAATAAATCCCTAATATCCACTAAATAGACCCATGTGGATTGATGTTAACAAGTGGCACCCAATGTGGGGCACAATCCACATAGACCTGAAAAACCTTACAAAAGATTCTGAACACACAGAAACGGAGTCAAGAGCAGCTTCCTAGTTCAGGTTCTCATTCATGCAGGATGCCAGAGATACTGCATTTGAGCTTGAGCACAACATGGCAGATTCCTGCCATGGTAGGAAATATCTAACAAGCATGAAAGACTGGGCTCAATGTCAAGACTACCCGTGTGCATGTACATACACAAACAATAAAAATTGTACACTGTGGGAAATATTTCAAAACACATTTTCCTTAACACTCTGGAATATATAAAGGGTAGCTAAAATAAACCAAAAATAAAGTAAAAATATATAAACATTCCAAATAGATAATGGAAACAAAGCACACAGAACAATAGTGGAGGAAGATACACACATAGGAAATGCAGACATGAAGAGGAGTTCAACACAATGAGCTGGTAGAAAGCTATGAGTTAAAACCACAGCCATGGAACAAGAAAGCAAACCACCAGCCACAAAAAAAGATATGCAAATTATACATCTGATAAAGGATTGCTATTCAACATACACAAAGAACTGTTAAAACTCATTAAGAATATGAATAATCCAGTTTTAAAAATAAACAGAAATCCTGAACAAATTATCACCAAAGAAGAAATACAAATGGCAAGAAAACTATAAAATGGTCCAACATAATATGTCATAGGGGACTATAAGTTAAAACAACAGAGACTTATTTGAATGACCTGAGTCCCAAACATCAATAGATCAGAGCTTGGTGAGGATGTGAGAAAGAGAAATTTGAATTCATTGTTCCTGAAAATGTAACATAGTACATTCAGAATGAAATAGTCTGTTTCTTATAAAAGTAAGAATATTATTAGACCCAGCAACTGTACATCTTGATAATGACTCAAATGAATAAAAGTATATCACTGTACAAAGACTTGCACACAAATGTTTAAAACAGATTTAATCATAATTGCCCAGATTTGGCAGCAAACAACTTCCTCAATGGGAAAAATGGGTAAATTCTGGTACACCCAAAGAGTAGAGTATTAGTAAGCACTAAAAGCAGATGAATAACTGAGCCATGGAGGAAATTTAAATGCATATTACTAAGTGAAAGAATTCAGCCTGGAGAGTTTACACATCATCTGATTCCAACTATGAGATACTCTGGAAAAGGCAAAAACAGGTAAACAGTTAAGAAAGTCAGAGGTTGTTGGGGACTGGAAGAGAAGAAAATAAATAAATTGGGGCACAGGGGATTTTTAGGGCAGCGAACTAGTCTGTATGTGACAATGATGGAAGCCTACCATTATACATTTACCGAAGCCCACAGACTGTGAATTCTCCGCAGTGAACCTGAATATAAACTGTGGATTGTGAGCAGTTGTGATGTGTCCATGTGACATTGACCATCACTAATGCCCAACTATGGTGTGAGATGACTATGACAAGGGAGTTAGGTGCTGTGGGATGTCCTGTATGCTGTGCATATATGTTGCTATGATTGATTGATAAATAAAATGCTGATTGGCCGGTAGCCAAGCAGGAAGGATAGTGTAGGTGGGACAAGGAGAGAGGAGAATGCTGGGTGGAAGAAGGCTGGGTCAGGAGATGCTGCCAGCCTCTGCAATGAGTAGCAAGATGTAAGTTACGGGTAAGCCACGAGCCACATGGCAAGGTATAGATTAATAGAATTGGGTTAATTTAAGATATAAGAACAGGTAGCAAGAAGCCTGAGACATTAGACCATACAGTTTGTAAATAATATAAGTCTTTGTGTGTTTACTTGGGTCTGAGGGCCGCGGGAGCCAGGCAGGAAGCAGGAACAGGGTAACTACAGCTACAGTTAGGCATGCCTTTATGAGCACATATGGAAACTAGATTTTCTACTTAATTGTGTGAGCTATGAACTTACATTTTTTCTAAGAATTATTTTTTACTGATTAAAAACACAAGTTAGTACTTATTGCTTGTCTGAATGAATAAATTATAAAAGAATCAGATGACCAAATATAAACAAGGACGCTGGATTACTGAAACATTTCTGGGGGATACAAAATGATTTAGTCAAGCCTGGAAAACAGTTTGGGGGTCACAGAAGAAAGCGTACAACTACCACTGTTTCTATCAATTGAACTTCTGAGCATTTATCTCAGACATGAAAATGTATGTTCACTCAAAAAACTGGGCATGATTGTTCATGGCAGTTGACTTTTTTAATATTTATTTTTGAAATTATTTGTATGATTATGCTTGCATATGTTTATGTGCACCATATCTGTGCAGGTTTCTGCAGAGGCCAGAGTACATTGGATCTTCTGAACCTGGACTTATAAAAGGTTAGGAGACATCTGCTCTAGCCACTGGACCTGAACCTGAGTCCCCTGAAAAATCAGTGGGCTCTCCAAACAGCTGAGCCATCTCTCTAACTAGCCACTCAAGTTTTAGTCTTTCTAAACTAGAAAGATTGCAGACATCTTTCAGTGACTTTATTGGTTAAAAAAATGAATTTGCATACCATTTGTTGCAACCAAACAATAAAAGAAAGACATAAGTAATAACAGGCCGTATAGACTGATCACCATTATGTTGGATTAGAAAAACATCCTAAAGAGTTACATATTTATATGATTCTGAGTTATAACTGAAATCAAGTAATTACAGAAATAGAGAACAGTTAGCAGTTGCCAAGTGTAAGGTGAGTGTAGAGATGGGAGATTAGATATTGTAATTGACAGCAAGAGGGAGGTGCCTTGTGACGATGGAGATGTTCTGTGTTTTATTGGTATCAATGTGAGCATCTGGTTTCAATAGTAAGGTATACTTTTTCATATTTCCTTGGGGAAAAGGAACTGAGATCCTGGTGCATGGTACATTAGTCTTTATGACTATAGAAGAATAAAATTACCTCAAAATAAATAGTTTTCTTAACTTGTAGTGTGGACTCTGAATCTGTATAAGATGAGAGATTTTTCACAACCTGAAATATTAATAGTAAACAGAACCGGAGCACATGAAACAACAAACTTACAGGAGACGTACTGCAGACAGAGCTGACACCACATTCTATTTTGGACATATCTTTCCCTTACCTAGATACTTTTAAATTAGCACCAGAGAATATTCACATTGAAGCCATCGTATCTCCAGCTTTCTAACTCCTGTGCTCAGCTAGATTGATTTTGAGGCCGACCTCCATGCACTTAATTAAAGCTGTTTTGTTTGGATTTTTGTTAGCTTTCATGTTGAGGAAAGAGGGTTTAGTGGGCATTTAACTGTGTGCAGTAAAATCTTCAGAGGTTAGTTCAATGAATACACTTGTCTTTCACACACACACACACACACACACACACACACACACACAAATGGAAATGTTTGTCTTGAGAATAATCCAGTTTTCTTTACTTGAACGTGCATAACTCAATCACAGAAACTGACATCATTTCTTCCTTTTTTTGGAAGCGCTAAATTCAGATTTGTTTATAAGTTGTTCATAGAAAAGAACTATGAAATTTTGATAAATCTAGGAAATACTGATATTGTTTACTGGTTCATTGGTGCTCAACCAAAGCTACTGTTACTAAGTAGAAGTAAAGTTAAGGGTATAGTTAATTTAAAGATTTTGGATGGGGTTTCTAGCACGACAATTAGGGTGTTTGGTCATCCTATCACCAGGGTAGGTCAGATCGGGCTATTTCTCGACTATTGCCAGCAGTCTATTGTGGGGGCATCTTTGTGGATTTCTGTGGGCCTCTCCAGCACTTTGTTTCTTCCTATTCTCATGTGGTCTTCATTTACCATGAACATTCCTTGTGTTCCCTCTCTGTTCTTGATCCAGTTGGGATCTCCTGCTCCCCCAAGTTCTCTTTCCCTCGCCCCTCGCCCCTCATTACCCCCACTCACGTCCAGACTGTTCATGTAGATCTCATCCATTTCTCCGTCATTGGGCGATCCCCATGTCTTTCTTGGGGTCCTGTTTTCCAGGTAGCCTCCCTGGTGTTTTGAGTGGCCGTCCAGTCATCCTTGTTCCACAACTAGTATTCTCCTATGAGTGGGTACATACCATGTTTGTCTTTCTGAGTCTGGGTTACCTCACTCAGGAGGATTTTTTCTAGATCCCTCCATTTGCCTGCAAACCTCATGATGTCATTGTTTTTCTCTGCTGAGTAGTATTCCATTGTATATATGTACCACAGTTTATTTATCCATTCTTTGGTTGAAGGGCATCTAGGTTGTTTCCAGGTTCTGGCTATTACAAATAATGCTGATATGAACATAGCTGAGCAAGTGCTCTTGTGGTATGATTGAGCATTCCTTGGGTATATGCCCAAGAGTGGTATAGCTGGATCTTGGGGGAGATTGATTCCCAATTTTCTAAGAATGCACCATATTGATTTCCACAGTGGCTGTACCAGCTTGCATTCCCACCAGCAGTGGAGGAGAGTTCCCCTAGCTCCACATCCTCTCCAGCACAAGGTGTCCTCAGTGTTTTTGATCTTAGCCAATCTGACTGGTGTAAGGCGGTATCTCAGAGTTGTTTTGATTTGCATTTCCCTAATGATTAGGGATGTTAAGCAATTCCTTAAATGTCTTTCACCCATTTGTGTTTCCTCTGCTGAGAATTCTCTGTTTAGTTCTATAGCCCATTTCTTAATTGGACTGTTGGGAATTTTGATGTTTAATTTCTTGAGTTCCCTAAATATTCTGGATATCAGTCCTCTGTCAGATGTGGGGTTGGTGAAGATCTTTTCCCATTCTGTGGGCTGTCACTTTGCCTTGTTGACCGTATCCTTTGCTCTACCAAAGCTTTTCAGTTTCAAGAGGTCCCATTGATTGAATACAGGGACAAGTGGCCAAACGAATGGAAACACATGAACTGTGAACCAATGGCTGAGGGGCCCCCAACTGGATCAGGCCCTCTGAATGGGTGAGACAGTTGATTGGCTTGATCTGTTTAGGAGGCATCCAGGCAGTTGGACCGGGTCCTGTGCTCAGTGCATGAATTGGCTGTTTGAAACTTGGGGCTTAGTAGAGACCCTTGGCTCAGCCTGGGAGGAGGGGACTAGACCTGCCTGGGCTGAGTCCACCAGGTTGATCTCAATCCTCGGGGGAATCTTTGCCCTGGAGGAGATGGAAATGGGGGGTGGGCCGGGGGGAGGGGGGCGGGGGAATCTATGGCTGATATGTAAAGTTGAATTATATTGTAAAATAAAATAAAATAAAATAAATAAAAAAGATTTTGGAGTTAATGAATCTTCCTAGCACCGACTCTTCCTTTTCCTCCTAAGCTGTGCCAGTGATGCACTTAAAAACAATGCTGTGGTTTAGTGAGGAGTCACTGCCATGACTCACCTGAAAGACTGCTTGATGTTTTCAGTTCTGTAGTTTTGTCCAAAAATATGAAAAAGCAGTAATAGAATTAAATAAAAACAGAAGTCTGGTATCAGAATCAGATTCTTCATTCTGATTATTATCTGAGACTATTTCCTGATATATTATCTCAACAGTCAAAGTTGGAGTCAAACTTCATATACTTGGGACTAACTATTAAAGGCTCTTAAAAAGCTCACAAGAAATGTCAATATTTCTATTGGAAACCTAAAATGTTGAAAATATTATTTCTTCTCTAAACCATAATTTCAGTTTTCAAAACCAAATATTTTTTTTCTCTTGTGTTTTTATTTGTTTTGCATCAAGGCTCTTGGTCAGCAACTTAAATGTATCATTACATAGACAGAACAAATGAGGGGTTTGCTTCCAACACATGACATGAAAGTCATGGATTATGAACTCAAATCCAGGAATGGCTTTGAAGAAACTATTTTTCACTGACATCATGGCAGGTGATATTTCTAACATATCTTCACACAGACTCAGAGAGTAGCACATCGACTGTTGAACTATGCTGTCTTACTTTGAAGTACCATTTATTACCATCAAGACAAAGTACATCCCATCCTCGTCATCTCAAGTAAGTTCTGACTACAAAATTAGTGTTTCCCAAAGTCTAATGAAACATGCTGTTATTTTTGCTTGCCGCTACATCATTATTTTTCCAATAAAAAACCTGTAATAATAGAGCAAATATATAAACATAAAAATAAAATAGAAAGTTGATTACCTTAAAAATTGCTAACACAATGTAAGACATTCAAATGCAGCTCAATAAAGCTGGGGATAAAGCCTTATATATTGCTTGAGGGCTGTTTTTGAGCCTGCTGATTGAAATATTGAGTGACAGACAGCACATGAAGAAGCCCAAATCTATGCTTCAGTTGTTTCTTAGACTAATCACCAAACTTTAAAGTGGAAGATAAAGAAAGTTAGGAGGATTGGAGTTATTTGTAAAGAGAAGATGAGTCTGAGTGACATTAATTGATCTCAAGTAAATTAGCAATACAAGTGCTTCTACTTCCATTGAGAAAATAATGGCTATCATATAATTTGTCATCCAAACTGGTGTACATTTGAAAGCAAATGCTTCCTGTTAATGATTAAAGATAGAAAAGGGATGGATTCGGATGTATCATTCAGTTCATCAGACACTTTTTACTTCATTGTGAGAAAAAAAGGAAGAAAGAAAGAAAGAAAGAAAGAAAGAAAGAAAAAGAAAAAAGAAAGAGGAGACATTGCCTCTGTCTTAAAAAAAATACAAGGGTTTGTACATGGGTGTATGAATGTTTTGTTAGGAATTGACATACAGCTCTTCTAGGAGTACAAAGGAGAATTTGTCATCTCAGACTATGGAACAATCCAAAAACAAATGGGTGGAGCTGGGAGTACTGAGCTAAGTCCACTTGATGGAGAAACTGAGACCAAGGCTGTCCAACTGGCTAATAACAGAATAACAGATGAAGCCTGTAGTTTCCTGTGCTTCATTCTACAACTTTTCATTCATTGTGCTTTTAATAAAAGTTTCCAGGAGAGTAGGGGTGTCGAGAGCTTTCCAAGATCTGTTTTACAATTTTCAAGGGAAAAAGGGGCAGCTTGAAATTTCCTTGTGATTAAGTAACTTTTGACTTGTTCTTTCAAAGCCCTGAGATGTTGGGGAGTTTTATTTACTTGTTGTGTTTGTCTTTCAGGAAGACACTTTGAGACAAGAATTTCCTAGTGAGTTGAAGGTCCTGACAAGGGGCTTTGCGATTTGTATATTGCCTGGTTGGGTTAACAGAACCTTTCCCAACATCATCTTCTAAACTGGCTTTCATCCCATCCCAGCACAGCAGAAACAGACACAGATGTGTATATATAACTCAGTGGAAGCCCAACCTAAACCCAATTCCCTTGCAATGCTTTATTCTGTCCTAAAAATGCACTTATTAGTAGAATGGTGTGCTGGTCTGTAATCTGTGGGGTAAGCTTGTTCCCGCATTCACTCAAGATCACCCAAAGTTGTAAAGTTTTGCCTCTACAATTCCTCTATTGCTATATATTAACTATTCATTAAGTCAGTCAAGCACTCATACCTGAAAAGTATTCTAGTATCATTCTTGTTACATTTTCATGTAAGAATATTAGCTCTTTAAGTGTTCATAAGGTTGGTCTATTTTTTTCAGAAATAAAAATTTAAAGATAGAAAAATGTCAATTATACGAAAAGTAATGAACTGTTCTCTTTGAGGAAAAAGGCATACCACATAGAACAAGACAATGGCTGATGCCCTGTGATTGACAGGTGGATATCACATTAGATGAAAATGATAAGAGATTTAGTGGACTGGAGAATAACTTCCTTCTGACAGTGCCCTGACCCTTGACCTGTGGCCTGACTCTTGTTAGCTTCACTAACACAGGGTAATTGTTGCAGGTGTGGGATGAAAGGCAGCTTTACAGAAACTACCAACAGTCAGAGATTTATTTTTGATCACCCTCTAATTTGCTGTTGAAATGAAACCAACGTTTCGACCATCTCTGACCTAGAAGAACTTGAAAATTCACCCAATAGATAGGAAGGTTCCAAATGCAGAGAACTTTCTTTAGCATTTGTCTTAAAAAATTTCTGTTGCAACAGGGAAGGCGTGTGATATAGTCCGAAGCAAATATGTGACACCATCACACTGAATGCACAATGCACACATGATTGTGGCATAGGTTTGATAAAGACTATACTTTTCATACTAGGCTTCCTAAATTTTTATGATTATTTGTAAACTCTTAACTGTTTTATACTCATAAAGTGTGCCCTATTCTAAAATGACTCATTTATATGCTAATCACCATGTTCAGAAGAAACCAGTTTTGAGTTTACTCGAAGGTTCTGAAGGTAATGGCTTTGTGAGTATTTACAGATGAAAAGGTAACAGTTATGAATGATCATGAAAGCAAGTGTCTTCTCTTTTAAAAATAGCATAATGTATACTCCTTTTTTAGCAAGAAATTCTGAAAATACAGTGGAGCAGAGAGAGCTATGCAAACCCATGTTATAGTAGGAGAATATTACCAAGAAAATCAAATGTCCACAGTGTTTCTTCAAATGAAATCATTGCAGTCCCACGGCCATGATGTCAAAGAAAACTGCAGAGGAATGGAATGAAAATTAATTCCCAGCTCATCAATATATCAACATGAAGTCAAAGCCAATACTTTGAAGCGTTTTCAAAACGCTTCACCTTAAAGTGGATCTGGTTAAGCTTTCAAATGTGAGCCACTAATGTGGTATATTTCACTATTTTAGAATTTTTAACACTAGAATCACCAGCATGTTGTCACTCAAGATGAAGAAAAAGTAACAACTGCTTAGCCACCACAGATTTTGGTTCAAAGCATTTGCAAGACAGAAATTACTTTTAAACTCATTGAGGGTTCTTATTAAGGTCATGGGTCTTGACCTTTGAGAATTTTTTCTTGTCCAACTCTCATACCAATGATGCAAAATTGTTTAAGATAACGAACTAAGGAAAATATAAGGGTTATGTTGATCTTACAGTGATACTAGAGGTAAAGTATTTCAGTTAGTTTAGTAACCGTGTAGCCAAACCCATCTGTTTCCAAAATATCACACTTTCTTTTTTTAAACCATGAAAATAAAGGATTATGCTCATGTAGTGCTTTGTTATGCATAGTTGCTGTAATAATGTCTTCTTCCCAGACTGCCAGCTTTTCAACTGTGATGAGATCATCAGGTAACGGGCAGGATATGAGGCTCTGTGTCCTGTGTTGTTAGCACATTAAAAAAAGAAATAGCTAGGATAATTAACAACTACCTATTTGTCCGTGGGATACATTCATTATGGCACTACAAATTGGGGGTCTCCAAAATCTGTGCAATAAAATTTACTCTTTGTTCAGGAAGTTCCCCTTGGATTTGGGGAACATTCTGGTTTGCTGTGGCTATTGTAATAGTGACAGGCAGTTGACATGTCTCATAGTCTAAATGTAGTGGCAAGCGGGGGGTGGTACAATGACGAAAAAAACTGCCATTCATGCGTGTGCAAAGGAAAGGTGTTTCTTAGCATATTCCAACCTATGTTCAGACTGGAGTTGGGTCTTGGGGGTTGAAGGTCAAATCTGTGAGGTCAAAGCTATTTCTTGTCAATCTTCGTTCACTAATGACACATGAATTGGAAATTAGAACAAAGTAAGTAAAACGAATAGCCAGAAGGTGAGTGTCTGTTTTATTACTCAGAAGAGCTGGGAAATCTGGCCAATTGTTGCCCTCTGTGGCTTGAATGACAGTTGTTAAGTTGAAAAAGGGACAGTGTGATGGGAATGCCACTTTAAATCTCAATTACCTCCTCCACTCCAATCAGCTTGGTGGAGCTTTAATGAAGTGCAATTCTCTGTCCTTTTCCTCGTACTTCTATCTCTAGAATGAGCCTCGCATTCAAGTTTGACAGCAGTACAATCAGTTTTCCATTCATCACTGGCCCTGTTTTAACCCTGCTGAAAAAGGGCCTAATGTACGTGGCAGTGATGGCAATTAGGCAGAAAAGTAATATTAGAAACAGACAAAAGCCCGAGTCTTTTAGCATTACAGGTGTTTTTTTTCCCCCATTCTAGACATAAAGGAATAGGCAGTGCTGTTAAGTCCCCTTCTTCAGTCTTCTCTTAAGCTGAAAGTCCAACGATTTCAAGATTCAATTAATTAGAGACATGGAGAGCCAAAGAACAAGGTAAAAGCTAAGTTCTTTCTAACTGAAGACACACTTAGTAATTGGCCCCTTATTAAAATGGATATCTTCTGGGTGTATGTTTAATAAGGTTGATAACAACTCGTCATTTCCTCATTAAGTGAGCACATGAATACACTCTGTATGTAGAAAGGGAATCTTCTAGAGAACAAACAGGAAAATATCAATCTGGTAAATATAGGAACGTAAACCATAAAAATTGAAAAGCCTGGAGAGCTATAACTTTTCAGGATGGGGTCATGTTAAGTGAAGTGTGTGTGTGTGTGTGTGTGTGTGTGTGTGTATGTGTGTGTGTGTGTGTGTGGTGTGTGTGTGTGTGTGTGTGTGCATGTGAATGAGTGTGTAAGCTGAGAATTTTTTTAGAAGAAAAGTCTTGGCTCCCCACTCACTTAATTTGAGATTCAAAATATTGAAGCCTTTGAGTTTTATAACTCAGATCAACAATGTTTACTATGTTTTTTTAAAATTAAACTATAAGGATGGATGACATATTTAATGACTTTTCCATATGTATACAAATACTAGATTTCCAAACCTATACATTTGTATCTGCATGTACAAGTGTCCATGTAATAACCACACTGTATCATTACATTGAAAAGCCACACATGCATGCTTAAGCACCTATGCGTATTTATCTAAACATATTTGCAAATGTGTCCATGCAGTCCATGGAAGTTTAGAAATGATAAAAGTTCATAGATTTTGTGCATGCATTTAATTGTTGTATGTGCTTTCTTAACGGTTCCTTTTATGCCAAATTTTTAAAATGTCAGCAAGGTTGGGGTACATTTTTTTTCATTCTTGTTTTGTTTTGTTTTGTTTGAGATTCCACAGGAACATGTGGCAATGGTGTAAGGATCTTGTTTAAGAGTAAGGGAGGCTTGGAGGGGAGGGGGAAAAAACAGATGCAGCAATTAGGCGGCTCTTGCTGCTCATTGGGGAGGCGGCACAAGTGGGTGATAGTGGCTTTCACCTCTCACACTCCCTTCTCTCCTGCCTGATTCCTAGAACAATTCCTGTCAGAAACACTCTTTGAAAAAGGCTGCATTAGACAATGGCTCTTCACCCTTCTTTTACGCTTTAAGTAGTGGAGCAGAATGCTGTAAGGGGCTGAAAACAAGGCGTAATCTGAGAAAGACGCGCGGGCATTGTTATAACTGTGAAAACCAGAAGAGCCCTTTCAGAGCCGTGACTGAAAGTGCTCGGAAGACCTTTAGTCCTTTGCACTCTCCCAATCACCAATTAGACAAACATTAACATCAATTAAGCTGTTATACGGCACAGGTTCCATATAATTACCTTAATGGGTTGACGCTTTCTTTAGCAGCAATTTCTTAAACAAACTTCATCTTTTGTGCAACAGGCTAAGAAAATTCTCAGCAGGGAGCATTTCCTTTTGTCAAGTTTTCTAAAGAGACAGCTGAATTGTTCTATTTAACAACAAACACCTTCAGTAAGGACCCTCGTCTTGTCCCCGTTCCCACCACATTTGACTACTAGGCTCAAAGCTTATTAACCATCAGAGACAAAAAAACGGACTGGCCAGGGGAGCCCAGACACATGCAGGGCGGGCAGTACACAAAGGACCAGTGGGTCTGGCACCGGTTTGCAAGCAGACCGTCGGAGAAAGCACCAATTGAATTAGTGCCTAGTTAGTATCCAGAGCGCCAGATCCGTCCTCACCAAAAGCACAAAGAAAATGAAATAGAAAAACAGGATCTTGCTCATAAAACAAGACAAATCTGTCTAATTTATTTTGTACCAGTAAGTGCTAATTAAATGCAAGCTACTCGGATTCTTCCTGTCCCTGCCTCACCTAATTCGCTTAGAATCCCGACAATGCCAGTCTGATTTTTCCCCCTGTTTAACAAACATTCATTTGAAATGTACTCAAATACAGCTATAAAAATACAACCCTTATATCACTTCTATTTTTGCTTCATATAAAGTCCATGTGTTTTTACTCTGTTGTGAAATTATTTAGTGGTGGTGGGGGGAAGCTCTTGGCAGAAACAAGTCCTTAAACATCCTCGTGCATCATACGGAATAAACAACTTGAGATGCATATAATGAACTATAATTGTCCCCCAGCCGAGGGTTGGAGTAACGTATGTAATCAAAATTCACAGTGATTCATTAAAAGTCAGAAGCCTAACTCTTTTAACTGTGGGTTTAAGAGCAGGATAGGGATGAAAAATAATATGTATATATATATTTGCTCTAAATTTGCTAAACTTGCATTTCAAATCTGTCTGTCTCTGTCTGTCTGTCTGTCTGTCTGTCTCTCATTTGAAC
>CABHPH010129825.1:41647-62262 GCA_902168325.1 Peromyscus nudipes | reverse complement strand
ATGAACATCTAAAAGATGGCTGCCCTTTCTCTAAGAGCTGATACAGCACAGACAGACAGACATGGCATGATGACACAAGGACAAAACAGTCAACTACAAGCCACAGACTGAGGTCTCCAAAGAAACTACCTCGTGGACACCTTGACCACACACTTCCAGACTCCAGAAAACAAGTCTTTTGATGCCATGCAGCTTGGGTTAACTGCAGAAGCCTTAGAAAGTGAACATAATCCCTAGCAGAAAGGACTCCTGTCTCTGCCTCCATTTGCAGTCCACTCTACCATGCTCACCTTAAGGGCATTCCTCTAGGAGTCCACTCTGATCAGAGAAGCTGGTGTGGCCCCAACCAGCCAGACATTCATTTTTTAAGGCCACCCCCACCCCCAATCATTCTAATTTGTGCTCTGGTATATTAGCAGACAACCCATACAAAATTAGTGGAGATTGAAATAAATAAACTCAAAACCAAAAAAAATGTATATACCTGATATCCACACACACACTGAGAGCATGCATGCACATTTATTATCTGATCTTGGTAGAAGAAAATTTTCCCAAGGTAAATGTCTTTGAATAGAAACTGTGTAAAGCAACGTAGGGTCATTATATACTAATGAGCTATTTTATCCTAAGTAAATTATTTTAGGAGATAGTGAGAAAGATATGTATTGCTTATGGAATGTAAATAATTAGATTAATTGACACATTGACGCATGTTGAGTACATGTCATCATCATGGTACAGTGGTTCTCACCCCCATAAGCTCATGAAGACCCCTGGGGTACTTGCTACATTGCAGATTCCCAAGTGTTGACTTTAAGATTAGGCTCTGAAATCCACACTCTGCCCTCCCCTATATGTTTTCCATGCTTGAGGCACTAGTTTGAGAGGAGGCTGGGGACCCTTTAGGAGGTGGGGATCAGCTGCCAGCATTTGGGAAGTGTAACACACTTCATGTCTCTTCTCTCCTCACTCTCTTTTCTCTCTCTCTCTGCTTGTTGGTCTATGTCAAAGAGAACGGCTTCTACCACTTCCCCTGCCACTGTGAACTGGCTGCCCTACACTAACTACTTTACCGTGGTGTCTGAGACCATGAGCCCAGAACAGTCCTTCCTCTCTTGTTTCTGTCAGGTATTTGAGACACAGAGCACAAATACCACAGCTCCCCAGAGGAAGAGACCATGTGTTTAGAACCATTGCCTCTAACTAGAAGAGCGAGAAAGGCCTCTGTAGAGGCAGCCCCACCTGGTAGATGGCCATGGCACAATGCTCCTGCAGCTGCTCATTCTCACTATTCAGGTTCTTCACAAGGTTTTCGATGATCCTCTCTGCCTTGATGGCAGCTCGGTAGTTTTCCTAGAAATATAAATATATAAATAATTATGTGCGTAAAATGTGACTATAATTATTTACATTTATGAGTGACCACACTAAACAAATTGATCAGACACCAAAGTCCAAACTTTCCATATCTGCTCAATGATAGAAGAACTATCCAACATTGAAAAATAAATATCGTAAGTCCTGTGCTATTTAGTTAGTGTACTATTAGTTTGATTTTCTTTCTCTTAAAAAAAAAGCTGGCCGGGCGTTGGTGGTGCACGCCTTTAATCCCAGCACTCGGGAGGCAGAGCCAGGAGGATCTCTGTGAGTTCGAGGCCAGCCTGGGCTACCAAGTGAGCTCCAGGAAAGGCGCAAAGCTACACAGAGAAACCCTGTCTCGAAAAACCAATAATAATAATAATAATGATAATAATAAAAGCTGACATTTGGGGAGGATGATTTAACTTTCATGTCAAACTTTAGATTGTTTTCTTAACTAAAGAAAGAAAAAGTGGGCTGGGGTGATGGCTCAGTGAGTGACATTCAGCACACAAGCATGGGCACAGAGTGTCAATCACCAGTGCCCACTTAAAAGCCAAGTGGGCACCGAGGCCTGCCTGTAATTTCGGGGATCAGGAGACGGAGACAGGATCTCCAGGGCAAGCTAGCTGGCTAGACAAGCCAAACTGGTGAGCTTTGGATTCAGTAAGAAACATTTCCTCAGGAATTAAAGTGGAGAGCGATCCAGTAACACTTACCATCAGACTCTAGCCTATTGTGCACACAGAGGCATGTGCACCCACACACATGCACACACTCATAACCATGTGCACGTACATGGAGAGCAAGGAATGAAGAAAAGGTGGAGGGGAAGAAAGACAAACGGAAAAAGCAGAATGGCTTGGGCACCTCTGATGCACATTCTTGCAATGTCCCCACCACTGGAATGAGCATGTCTTCATGAGATGTCTTCAGTAGCCGAGCCAACAAGGGGATGCCCCCAGCTTTACGGATGGCTTCTTTGTTCGAGTGACTCTTACTACAGCTCCAGAGCGCCAGGGCCCCACAGCGAGCCACCTCCACATCTCTGGTTTCATACAGACTCGGCTGAGTCAGTTCTACTGAATTCTGTCCACAGTCCAGTAGAGCAACCTACAAGAATAGACGTACATAATGCACACAGTCACCTTTTCCATTTTTTACTACTTAAGTGTGTTTAAGTGTGTGTGTGTGTGTGTGTGTGTGTGTGTGTGTGTACACATATGTGCATGTGTGTACCCATATGGATATGTGCATACCAATGCACACGTATGCAGGTCAATGGACAGCTTTCAGGAACCACTTCTTTACTTCCATAATATGGATCCTGAAGATTGAACTCAGGTGGCCAGGCTTAACAGGAAGTGCCTTGACCCACTGAACCATCCCACTAGCCCAAACACAGGAGTCTTTTAAATAAAAGAGAATTTACCTTTTGGTAGCTACTAGGTAGTTACCAAGATTAACTCTGTCAAAAGTAAAACTATTTTAAATAATATGTTTAGACTAAACTATAGACAATAGAAACAAAGAAACAAAACATTCCATACCACCTTCTTCTGGATCAGGGGGCTCTTATGTTTTCTTCCTTTGAGAAAATACCAAGATAGTATTTCCTTAGTATAGTACAACATCAATCTGGGCTAATACATTTGGGGCTTGCCTAGACTGTAGGGCGAAACCTCTTTACAAGCAACAACAACAGTAATAATACTACCATAACCCACGTTATCACTGCCAGTATGTCAGAAACCCAAGCTCTCCAACGCCATTAAGGCTTTTCAAAGCTAGTTGGATGGCTTATACCTCTCAGAACCACAAGGGGAGGGCACAGTTTTGTACACATGCTAACTGAACCCATTAAACTAAATTGCCAGGGTCCTCTTTCTCTCTTTGTAATGACCAAAGTCACCAAAGACATTATGGGAAATCAATTCACTAAAGGGACACAGCCACAGGTCGGGGTGCCCTGGGAAGGAATTAAAGCCAGGCCTCCCCAGATGAGGCTGCCTGTCATTCTTCGGGCTCACAGTCTTTATCTGGTAAGGCAGAAATCACTATTCACACGTCTACTCTTCCTTCCTCCTCCATCACCAAACCCCATGATTATTCACCGCATAGTCAAAACCACCCACGCCAAATTTAGAAGGGAACACCCACTCCTAAGCAGGGTCTCAATTTCAATTCCAAATTCTTGGTTTATTTAGCTAGGTGTCAAAGGACAGTGGAGTACAGGCAGGGGAAGGCAAGGAATGTGGCCACTGCTTTCAGCTGTGAACTACAGGAGGAGATCACACAGAGAGAGAATTCTAAGATGGTGGGTTGTGCACAGGGCGGAGAGCCCTGCAGTGTCTGCCTGTTATTCTCATGATCCTCTAAGTCCACGCTACCTAACTCCCCCACCCCTTGGATAAGGCCCTGTAGTGAGAAGCACGCCCTCTGTCTCCGTCTCACTACTCCAGCCCTCCTACCGTGGGTCTGGCCACTTGAAACCGGCAGCAACTTTGAAAACTTCCATGTCAGCCTTGGCTTCGTCTTCCTGAAGTGCCTCTCCTGGTGTGTCTGTCTACCAAACACCCCCACAAGCCATCAAGCAGCATCTCCCTCCAGCCTTTCCTGACTTTCCCCTTCTAAAACTGACTGCGAACCCCTCCTTTATTTCTCCACCATTCCCAGGACTGGCTGGTTTCAGCTGAACATCTAACATGCACACAGAACCTTAGATACCTGTGTTCTCCCTGTCTGTCACTTACCACTACTCAATTGTGGCGTACGCATGGTTGGAGATGTGTATTTAGTTCTTTATCCTGCACACACATTCTCAATCCAACTCAGCCATCCAGTACTGACCATTCCTATTCCTAATTTGGCTGCTATTTCAAATCACATTAAAATGAGAGTCATTATCTTATTAGGTTAGTGCAATTGGGTAAATACTAGGCTCCCAAATGTGATGGGAGATTCATAAGCCCTTATTTTGCATTTAATTTTTCATTCTTGTAATTGATGGGAGTCATTTCAATGGACAACCTCACCAGTCCACCATGTATTTTAATATTCAGTAATTATTGCACTTCTTCCAATATTTAAATATAAAAAATTAAATGTGTGCATGTTTGTGTATAGTGTGTATGGGTATGCATCCATGTTTGTGTGTATGCACATGTTCATTTGTAAGTGCAGGTGTGGGTGTGACATGATGCATTGTGGAGGTCAGGGGACAACCTCCTGTATCCTCACTTTCATCTTGTTCAAGGCAAGGCTTCTTGTATACAGCAGTGTATGCCAGCTAACTGGACTGAGAGCTTTGGGGGATTTTCCTCTCTCCACATGCATTCTCACCACTGGGGTGCTAGGATTATAGATGCACACTACCATGTCCAGCTTTCCATAGGTGCTGAGATCTGAACTCTGGTCCTCATAATTGTGCAGCATGGCACTCAGCCTTTAGCACAGCCTTAATTATGAAAAGCAATTTATCATGGGAAAGCTGAAAGAACTGTACAGAAATTGTACTGCTAACATCCATAGACCCCAAACCCACTTCTATGTCAATACTCCAACCAAATATGTATCCACCTACATAGTCAGAAGACTATCTCGCTGCTGAAACAATTATATTGTATAGTGTTCTGCTGACTACAAGTGAAAGCACTGAATCTCTTTTTAGTAGATTTCTAGACACACTTCAGTTTTCACTGTACACATTTGAATTTGCGACAGGAGATTCAACCCAGCAGGAAAGCATTTGATTGAGGTCCTAAGATTAAACCCCAGAACCACAAAACACATCACACGTAATGAAATATGATTCATCGAACAGATATGCACCAACCTTCCTGTGCAGTGTATACGGTACAGATTTAAGTGGTGTGGAAGATACTAAGATGGATAAGACACAACCCTTGTTAAAGAAAGTGTATCAGTAGACACGTCCAGTAAAACAAAAGCCAGGGGAGACACAGGCCCAGCACACTCCTGCATTTCTACACTACATTTACTTTTAAAGCTTTTAATTATATTTCATTTCTTCTCCTGTCCCACCCCCGTGTGTGTGTGTGTGTGTGTGTGTGTGTGTGTGTGTGTGTGTGTGTGTGCAGGTCAGAGGACAATATGTGAGAGTCCATGCTTGTGGGAGCCCACAGAGACTCCACAGTGAGGCCTTATTCCATCTTGACTCAAGGTCAGAGAGTCCGAGTCTGCTTTGTCCCCCAAGGCTGCATAATAGGATGTTTTGGCCAAAGGCATAGTTACCAGGTATCTTATACTTCAAGGCCTAATTACAAGATACTTTGCCATAAGGTGTGATTACCAGGTGTTTTGAGAATTAAGGAAGGGTCTACACTTGTTTTTACTTTGTACCTTGATCTTGAAAGGGGATGTCTTTTGCCTCTCCCCTTGCTAATGTATAAAAAGCCCATGAGGAATAAGCGTGAGACGATTGACCCAGAGCCCTCCCAAAGCTGTCCTGTGTCTCTGTCTTTTTCTTTTACGTCTATTACAGTAGGTGTAATCCTTTACGTCTCTATTTTTCATATCTATTTTCTCTCAATTCTCACTCCTCCCTTCAAGGACTGTTCAAGAGGTCAGGCTGGTCCCCGACACATGCTCCCCTTCCATCCAGGATTAAACCCAGGTTGTCGGGTTGGTGACAGGCATTCCTATGCACTCAGCTATCACCCTGTCCCCAGTATTCTTTTCCCTAAGGTCTTTGCTGACAAGATAAGAGTTCGAGTCTTTTCTTTGGATGGTAGTTGCTGAAATTATCATTGATCCTGATGATTAAAGTAAGTCTTATATGCAGAAGACAAATTGACAAATGCAAGAGGAAATTCATGGTTTTCTTCATTTCTACAGCTTTCTCCTGAAAACTCAGCAGTCACTCAGAGACACCTCTGTGACCAGCTCCTTCCATGCATTTCTAGTTGTGTGTATAGATTTCTATGTGGGCAGCTCTTTAAAATTTGATATCATATGTATCAATAATTTGATCCTACTGTGCTTTTATATGATATTAAATAACATATATATTCCCCTTTTGCTATTGATAATCTTCCAAAACACAGTGCTGCTGCTGAATACAGATGCTTTTCAGAAGCACGTGACAAACTTTCCCTGGATGAAAACCATTGCCATCCATGCCCAGATTGCTTTCAGCTCTGTTTTCTAACTAACAATGAAGTTTGACTATCATCATGGAGGACAGTCCTGGTGTGAGTCACCACCGGGGCCACCAGCTTACCTCCTACCACAAGCCTCATCATTTCTCTTTCTCTTCTCCTTCCCTGCCCTCTGCCTCCTCTTCTCCCCACCCCACTTCTACCTCTGTCACATCTCTCTATCACCCTAGGAATTAAGCCTAGAGTCTCACAGATAGTAGGCAACTCTCTATCACTGAGCTACGATGCTGCCTTGGTATTTCCACTTCCTATTATCTCGGATCCTGACAAGTGACGATATTTTTAAATTCTCTATTTATTTGAAAATTGAGATTGAGCATTCTTTTATGGCCCTTGCTAATGTAAATACATGGACATCATTCTTAAAGACATGTTATCAAAAAAAAAAAAAGACTCCCAGGCCACACATCATGGTGACTAAATACCCAGAGCATCAGGTAGGACTGTATAGGTGTCTGTTAGTATTCAAAGATGGTAGTGGTGGTACTCACCAGCTTGGTGATGCCTCCATGCTGTCTTACTGCCCGCCGGGCTCTCTTGAACTTGGCAACGTTTGCTATGGTCTCAGCTGCCAAACACTTGAGACTCTTGTGTGGAGAATCAAGTATATTAACCATAATTGGTAAGCCCCCAAGGTCAACAATATTACGTCTGATTTGAGGATTATAACTGATTTCCTTCAGGATTTTTAATGAACCAATCTGTGGGGAGGGGGGAGAGAAAGTGGCAGATGAATGAGGGTTTGATATATACCCAGTGCTTCTTTTTAAAAGGTCTAGGTCTACCTAAAAGCCTTCCTCAATTAAGGTTTTTAAGAAATAGTTTCCATCCCTGGAGGTTACACACATCCTCTATATTTTTCTTCATTTATGTAAACAGACATTTCTCACTCCAAAAGCACAAGCAGCCAATAGGAAGAGAAAGAAGAAAATGAGAATGAAAAGAAAATGCAGCTAACAGATCATCAACAATCATAGTCACGACAAATGAGACCGAAAGATGTGCTAGACACCCAGAGCTTCCAAGAGAGCTGTGAGAGGACCCCAGGCTTTTCAACCATTGTGACAAAGTCCTTACCTTGCATTTGACTTCATCTGTATCAAGTAGATTTATTAAGACTTCAAGCCCTCCAACATCTCTAATTGCCAGCTGACAGGTCTCTTGGGCTAAGTTGAAATCCTTCATGGAACACAAGGCAATCACCGTGGCTGTCTGATTTCCCCCCTAGGAAGATGCAATACCGTAGAAAGGTTTAAAAAAGCCACATTCCCATACAGACGAATCCACAAGCTAGGAAATGTGTCTCCCCATACACAGCACATAAAATTTTTAAAAGTTCTCTGAGTGGGTTATAATTTGTTAAATGAATTATGGTGAGCCAAAGCATGGAAAAGCTGTACAGACCATCATAAAATGTTATTCTAATTAAGCGCCAACATTTACAGTGAGACTCCTTTAAACAGCTACAACATTGGGTGATATCAAGGCATTAAAGAGAGTCCAGGGGCACACCTTAAGAGAGTGACTGAAGGATGGAAGTTTTATGTTGAGGTAGTAAATGGTCCCCCCAGTTCTTGATTAGTGCACTGGGCAACACAATCTACATCTGAAAATTTCTCCTACTAAGACTGAGAAATGCATGCTTTTGGTCTTTGTCTAGTTTTCTGACACATAATTCTTAAATCTTTATAATCTTCAAAGTGATAACTGTCTTTTACATGCTAATAAGTTGGCTGATGTCCTCTGTTTGGGATCAGGATTCTGACTGTCCTCAGGAGGGTAAAGAACCCTAAGGGTTAGGATTTTCAGCTCTACTATTAGCTTTGGGAAGGCCTGGAGGTTAAGGTGATCACAAATGGCCAATAATTTCATCAATCAGTCTCCATAAAAACCCCAAAGAACATGGTATTCCTGGGGAGGGAGGAGTTTGCCCAGAAACGTCCTAGAAGCCCTTGCCCAGAACAGCTCTTCATGGGCATTGTAACATACTTTGTAATAAGCTAGAATGCTGCTTAGTTTTTATCAAGTTTATACAAGCTAAGGTCATCTGGGAAGCAGAAACCTCAACTGAGAAAAATGACTCCACCAGATTGGCTGGTAGGTAAGCCTGCAATGTGTTTTCTTGATTGATGATTGATGACTGATGACTGATGATTGATATGGAAGGGCCCCGCCCACTACCTGTGGTGTCTCCCCTGGGTAGGTGTTCCTGGGTTGTATAAGGAAGCAGGCTGAGCAAGCCATGAGGATTAAGCCAATAAATAGCACTCTTCCATGGCCTCTGCTTCAGTTCCTGCCTCCAGGTTCCTGCCTTAAGTTTCTGCCTTGACTTCCTATCATGGTGGACGCTAGGCTGTAATAAACCCTTTCCTCCCTGAGATGCCTTTAGTCATGGTATTTATCACAGCAAAAGAAACCAAGCTAGAACAGCCAGTGAGCATCTTTTCCTGAGGCCTGTGAGCTGTTCTAGAAAGTTCATCAAACTTGATGGGAGTGTTGTGAGAATGCTATTTATTAGCAGTGAGAAGCAGGGGTCATAGCTGGCCTTGTCATGGGCGTCAGCATGAGGGAGCATCTTGGACAGCCTCCATTGCAGCCACTCACAGTTTCAGAAGAGGCATCCATTGCTGCAGAGTTGCTTGCTCACCTGTGGGGAAAAACCCTCACACTCTTTGAAGTCACACAAGTCTTCTATGCTGGCTTTCGGTGTGACCATAGAGGGGGAAAAATTATTTTTTCCTTCATGTATGTACATGCAACAGTCTAGAACAGAAACACTGGGGAGACCACATGGAAAGCAGCAGACCAGCCGGACTTAGATTACGTGCAGAGAGGGCTGTGGGGAAACAGAACTTGGTTCTGTAAGACCTGGGGATGTGTGGCCGGAAGGAAAAAGAAGCTTTTTTGACTCAATGGCCTAGCAGAGAAAATGGCAAGCCAGATGCCGGTACCTGATACTGGATGAATTCCTAGCCTCCAAAATGGTGAGAGATAAATGTCTTTTCTTTAGTAAGTCCTGATATTGTGTCAAAACTTCATAAAGCAGACCAACAAATGTAGAAAATAGAGAATATGAACACTGCATATCTACATTAAAATACATATTTATGATACGTTTGTGTTTTCTACCTATCCATATTTTAACGTATAAATGTGAAAACTGGCAATTAAAGATGCAATTTTGTATGATGGATAATACATAAATGCTACACAGAAATGGCACACAGCAAGCTTCCTCCTTCATATCTCACACATGCATGTACACAGTTCCTCTTATGTGAAGTTAATACAGTTTATTACTTTCAATACAAAAAACTAAGAAGGGATTATTTAAAGGTTTAAATCAAAAGGCTAAGAGGGGAAGCTTTAGATTTCTGCTTTCTTATTTGTCCTAAGAAAATGTCCCACAACTTCTTAAAAGTTAATAGGTGGTGACATCAATGCCATTGGCCATGTTTCCTCCCTTGAGGTAATCCAAACTACTCTTGTATAAAGAGGAGGTTTAGAATGGCAAGAGCAGTTCACCACCTACATGTAAAGTGTGTTGTTCTATGGCTTCGAGTCTCTTTCTCCTGACTGTCAAGAGAATTGTAGGCACCATTTACCCAGAGCTGGCTTTAAGGTGTGAAATAGTAAGTCCTTATCATTGGGTTAAAAACTCCATTATTTGAGGACACAATACTTTCAGGCACTACTGCCTTCTGTTCTCTATCTAGAAAAGAAAGGCAGGAAAACAATCAGTAACCACAAAGAGGAGTATGCGTGTCATCCAGTCCATCATCGGGTAAAGTAAGCAAAATAATACACAGAAAGGAGAAGACAGGTAAGGATGGAATTCCTCCAACGAGACTGTAAATGTTTCCATGGCTAAAAGGCAGCAGAACATCTGAGAAGCAGTCTGAAGGCTCTGCACAAGTTTCTTCTACTGGGTGTTTGGGAATTCAAGCCCAGAACTGTAGAGGAAAGGAACCCTTCAGGGAGAGGGTTCAGACTTGGTCATGGCGGCAGAAGAGCAGATGACAGGGGCCGGGGTATCCAGTCACTGTCACAGCCTCCTCCCATCCCAGGATGTCTTCAGGATCCAGAATGCACTGTCGGGGCGTTCTTGGCTGCACATGATGCAGGTTTTTCTGGACTGCTGTTTTTCTTTTCTTTGGTAGAGCTTTTGGGTTTGCCTTCAGCACAGTCTTTGGGTGCCTTGTCCTCCTCCCTTCCCAGCCTCGCTTCTACTTCTGAGTTTTATGTCACATTCACACTCCAACAGCAGCACATGTAGTTTTAAAACCTGTTATGAGAGCAGGCACCCAAAAGGTGCAATCTTATATTTTTCTGAATTATCTATCTCTAGATCAAAGTCAGAATCAAAGGAAAGATTCAGGTTTATTGGTATGAAGTTAGAGCCCTATAGACAAAAAATTCTGTAAATCAGCTTTTTTTCTGAAAATCTGGAAACATATTCATAGGCTTGAGGGATTTTTTTAGAACAGTTTTATATTAGGAAAAGTTAGTTTTTCCACATTTCAGGATTTCCTTCGACTCTTGTCACTGACCACACTCCCAAAAGGATTATAAATCTTTCAGAATGAATACCAGAAGACGGGAGCCAAAACATCCAACATACAGAGCCACAAATGTTGGCTATTGCCATTCTTCTAAATACCAGCCTTGTAAAGGATCCTGAAGGCTCATCCTGCTTTGTCCAGACCCCATAAACCTCTAGCCGGGCAGAAGCTGCACACCTTTGTCTCTTTACAATTAAATCTACCGAGAACGTCATTGGTTGCCAATACTTATTTTCACGTTTTATCACACACTTGCATCTGTGGAGTTTTAAAAGCTGAAGAAAACATAGTAAAATATATTTTACTAGCTTCTGAAGGGTTTTCAGAAATGTATCCTATAAACTTTTCCATTTCTGAAATGAATACAATTCTTTTGCTGGTTGTCTTCCGGCCCTGCACCTCCTCACACGTCTCCAGCCTCCATCTTCTGTACTTCATATTTATTTCTTCAACCAGGAAGTGTTTGCCCCCTGTCCCAATCAGGTTGCAACAGACAGAGCTAAAATAAATGCCCCTCTCCTTTTTTCCTCTGTCTCCTATCTCTCTATGTCTCCTTAACCTCTTTGCTTTACTTTTATATAATTTTATTGTGAATGTTATATTGCTTTTTATTTGTGTTGGTGAGGGTTGACATGGCCTTTCTCATACTAAACATAGACTCTAGCTACAATTCCAACCCATGTTTTAGTGGGACAGACAGATGTTCCACCCTGGTCATGGGAACTGCCAAGCAAGTCATTCTGCATTTTCACATGCATGAAAGAAAAAATAATTGCTTTTATCCCCTTACAGTGAGTGAATTGTTGGCCTATAGCAGAAGCTTAAGTGAATTAATGCTTTATACAACATTTCTTCTTCTGCATGTGTACGGATGTACACTTGTGTGTAGGCCCTCATGTGTGTGAATACATGTGGACGCCAAAAGTTGACACTGTGTGTCTTCTTCTGTCTCTCTTCATCTTACATATATGGAAGCAAGGTCTCACACTTGATTTTGCCAGTTCACACACTTTGGCTCACCAGTTTGCTCTGGGGACCCACCTCCCACATGCTGGGAATATAGACAGCTCCCCAAGCTTGTCTGGCATTTACATGGATGCTCTGGAGCCTGTCTCCTGGCCTCACACATGCATAGCAAGGGCTTACTTCCACTGAGCCATCACCCTGCTCAACATTTCTCTTTGAAAGGCAGAATGAGACAAAGCTATTTTTCTAAACAATAAACTCTTTGAAATCAGAAATATAATACTATCTGCAATACAGTGTAGTGCCCCCTTTCACTGTCTATGAGGAAGAAATAAGCTTTCAATATGTTGAGGTAAACAATATTTTTCAAGCCACTTGAGATCACTTTGTATTCTTTGGTTAGCATGCTCACTATTTGTCCACTCTGATGACAAGCACTAGATATGTATGAACAAAATCAGACTTGATCCCAGCCTTTCTGGAATGCAGGGAGGTTAATGGAAGAGAAAGAGTTTTCATTTTTAAAGTCCACATGAAATAAACAAATAGATAGATAAATAAATAAATAAACTTTGTTTAAATGTTTCCAAGTTAAAAAAGAAAAACAAAAAAACAATCACATTGAAATGAATCAAACCCAAAGTCTCCAAATCTCAAAGAACTTCTATACAGTTAGAAGGAATGAATTTTTGTCTGAAAAGTACCATAAGGCAGAAGCATGGGCAGCACAGATACATCTAGGCCATCCTCACATGGAGGACGGATGCTTAAATTAGAATCTGTGTGGAAAGGAGGGCATTCCCCCGGTAGCAGCGGAGGGCACATAGTATATGTATAGAAGCTCAGTGTGGTGAGGAGCATGGCCTAGTCAAGGGTTCTTACAATCAATATGAACTAATCATGAGTAATAGTGTGGGACACAATGAGCCAAGATCCCAAGTGAGCTATAGCTCCTGTCCAGGGGCCAAGCTGAAGGTTTTAATCTAATATTTGAGATGGGGTCCCCTCTGTAGTCCTGGTTGGCTTTCAACTTCTGACCCTCACATATCTACTTTCTTAATAACGGGATTATGTTGTGTGCCACTATAGCTGGATGGATTTTAACCTTTATTACAAGATTGGCTAGGACGAGCCAATGACATTTCTAAAAGATCACCCCAGCTATGGGAGTTCCCAGCTGGAAGAGGCAAGTGTGGACGTGCAGAAACATTTGGCTTCTTGCAAAGTTTCTGAGAAAAGAGGGAGCCGAGAGTGGGAGGCTGAGATGACTCAGTCTGCACCAAGGGGACTTTGGAAATGAAAGTTCGCTGAATTTTTCCTTGTTCAGGAAGGGATACTATAAGATGAAACATAGATGCAGGGTCCTCATCGGCACTTATTGTCAGGGACCCCTTGACTCAGTGAGACAGGGAGGAAGACAGAGGTCTGATTCCCTCCCCCAGACACCTCTCTTGTACCATCCCCCACCACCAGCAATCAAGAAGCAGAGGGATGCCGGGTAAAGAAGCCACATAGCCATCACCACACATTCAGCTGGCCTTGGATATTCTCAGCATTTTCCCTCTAAACACACCACTCAGAAGTCAAGAAAAGTGAAGCCCTTCCAGTGTCTGCTCGTTAATGATGACAGAGGGCGCAGTGCCCAGCAGGCAGAGCTTGGAGACCTCTCCCAGGATCAGAAATAGCAAAAGGTATTCAAGAGACTGGCAAGGACCAAGCAAGCCAAAGCAGTAAAACTCCATTGCTTGGCCTTCTGTTTATTTGCAAATCTATTTCACACTGATGAGCCAGCACTCATAAACCCAAGACTCGACTGAAGCCCAAGGAAAAAGAGAAAATACTATTTTGTTAAGGCAAAAGAAAAGGTGTGTGTGTGTGTGTGTGTGTGTGTGTGTGTGTTTAATGAAAATTAGAGTCAGGCTGTCACTGCAGAAGCTTACAAAATTTTTGCTTAAATTGGGTAAGCATCAATGCAAGGATTTCATGTGCATTCCTTTAAAATAGCTGTGGGACATTTGTGCAAATTGACAGTTTACTGGAGCATTTTAGTGACTTCAATGTGGAAAATTTTGTAGCAAATGTAATTGCCTTCCTAAAGAGTTATGAGAGAATGAGTTTAATAATTACAATATTTAATAAAATAGCTCAGTAAAGTAGCTATACACAAGGATAACATTTAAAATGAATGTCTCTGCGTCCATATCCCCAGAAAAACAAAAAAAAAATGAGTAGTATGAAAAAAAATCCCCATATTGGTATTAGTAAAAAAAAAAGTCTATAAATAAATTTATCTCATGAGAAATGTTTGCTATATGTAGGAGAAAGCTAGGGAATTTAGTGAAGTACAAAAGTTACTAAATCAATTAGGGGGTCACACCAGCTTGGATGAGAAGACTCAATGTTTTGTAATTACTTAACAGTAACTTACAAATTCATGTAAATCAATCAAAATCCCAAACTTATTTTTTACTTTTAAACGTGACTCTTAGCTCATTATGAAGATGCTCTGAAGCCAGGCATAGCGGCATGTACCAGCAATCCCTGAACTCTGAAGACTGAGACAGAAAGAGCAGGAGTTTGAGACCAGGCTGGAAGCTGAGACAGGAGAATCGTATTGCAGGTTTGAGGTCAATTTGACCTATACAGTGTGATCCTATGGCAAAACAACAACCAAAGTATCAGAAATGGAAATACATAGAAATTAGTTTTTAAGTATTTAAGACAAGCAAATGTGAAGAGACATGAAAGCTATACAACATGGAGCCAGCCTGGTACCAAGTGAAGCAGGCAGATTCCCTCGGGGGTGACCTGTCTTCAGTGGTGGCACAAGGCCACTGGAGGGCAGAGTAGATGAGCCTAGAGTCTGTGCTGATGACTAACAGAGCAAAAAGCAGTTAAGATTCTTGTCTATAATACACATCAGTGAATCCAAATAGATTAGATCTGAACCAATTTTTAAAAGCTAAAACAAAACAAAACAAAACTATAGGCTTCTTGTCTCTGGGTGGGCATGCTTCTCTAGGCTTCAGAAACTGTATTGTATGGTTCAACTGGAGGTATTCTCTATGCCTTCAAGATAGTGTTCTATACAGAGGCAGCAGATGACCACAGGAAACAATGTTTTTCTATACACAGAGGGGCACTGCACATATGAGCTCACAGCAGCTGTGACAACATACACAAGACCTATGCAAGCTTAGATCACACTAAACACCAGCCTGGAGATGGGAGGTAGGCACAAAGTACCACTTCTAGCTAAGGCACTATTGGGAACTGATAGATGCTGGGAGAAAGATTCTGTTTTCTTTACAAGTGTAGCCCTTGGTGGGTTGACCATGCTCCAAGTGAAAGAATATATGGGCATACAAACTGTACTCGATGGGTCTAAAAATGAAAAAGGACATGAAGTTGTGTGGGTAAAGAAGAGATGGATCTGGAAGGAGTTGGTGGAGGAGTGAATATGATCAAAAAACATTGTATGAAACTCTCAAGAAAATAATAAGACTGAGAAAAAAGAAACAGAATAAAATAAAATAAATTTGAACACACACACACACACACACACACACACACACACACACACCTGTCTACCAGAAGTAAAATATTCCTGTCGTCCTGGACTAGCCTTGGAAAACATTTCTAGCTTCTACTACACAAAACTCATGGGCCATACTAAACAGGCTAGATGCTTATTAATGAAACAAACAGCAGATAAAAAGATATGTGAAACATTGACAGACAACATCAGCAGTCAGAAGAGCAGTCCAAGGGTTAATTTACATCATCAAGAGTATAACACCACATAGAACAAAGGGTGAAGATATGATACAACATTATATTAAAAATGCTGATTGGCAGCTTTCTTACTGGCCAGGATTATGAAATCTCAAAGAAGACACAATTTTCTCCCATCAGAACTGGATGAAATAAAAAATTAATGAGAACTTATAGCAATAGATTTTAATCCCAGATGAAGGACCTCATTGATACAAGACTGTCAGTATCTAGATCCCATCCCTGATCAATTCCACCAAATCCACGGGAACAGCCACCAGGGCCTCAGGGCCTGCTGTTTGTTTGTGTCCTTTTAAGACCCCTGAATGATTTGACTCTGTGACGAGAGTTGAGAACATTAGTTTGTTGCTGTAGAATGCTGACATGTGCTTATTACAAGGAGAGGCCAGAAATTCTTTTCTGTAAACTAAGCTTAATTCCGTCATTGGTTCCCTTTAAAAGGAAAAAAACCACAAGCCTTCTCAAACTTTAGGGTGCACATAGCCTTCCCTTTTGAAAACAACTTTATTGGCTCTGGGGAGGTGGTTCAGTCAGTCAAGTGCCTTTTGCACAAGCACAAGAATCTGAATTTAGAAGCCCAGAACCCAGAGAAAAAACATGTGCGGAGCCTGTAAGCCCAGCACTGGGGCCAGGGGGAGACAACTGGAACCTTGGAGCTCACTGACTAGTAAGTGTACTGAAATCAGTGAGCTTCCGGCACAAAAATTAGTGTGGAGTGCAATCAAGGAAGAAAGAGTTGTTGACTTCTGGCCTTACACACGTGCACACTTACATATATGTGCACACACCAATGTGAACACATCCATACAGCACATACACTCACAAAAATAAAACTTTATTGGGATAAGTTGATATACAAACATTTGTACATATTGTATACTATATGTACACACACACACTCACACACACACACACGTGTGTGTGTGTGTGATTTATGTGGGTGCCAGGGATGGGTCCCAGGAATCCAATTTTGGGTCCTCATACTTATGAAACAAGTGCTTCATCCACTGACTGATTTCCTTAGCCCAAGCCTCCTGAATTTTTAAGTACAAGTACACTGTGCAGATTCCTATTACTTCTTTTTAAGACAGAGTATCTCAGTTTCTTTTCTCCTCCTGTTAGAAACCACCCTGACAAAAGCAATTTAAGGGATAAAAGGCTTATATTCACCATTGTCCACAGGGTACAGTCTATCAGGGTGGCAGCTTGAAGCAGCTGATAACATCACACCTATAACTGGGAGACTGAGAGAAAAGAATGCGTGTGCTCAGCTCACTATCTCCTTTTATTTCGTCCAGGGTCACAGTCCAGAGCATAGAGACACCAACACCAAGTCTTCCCGGCTTCACATTACCTAATCAAAACAATCCTCCACTGGCATGTCCAGAGGCCTGTCTCCCTGGTGATTCCAAATCTCATTAAGTTGACCATGGAGGTTAACCACCACATGGGGTCTGTGTTTATAGTCTGGGTTGGCCCCTTGAATTTCCTACATAATTCAGGCTGCCCTTGAATTCAATCTCCTGCCTCAGCCTCCTGAGTGTTGGGATTATAGGTGTACATCATTATATGTGACTAAAACTTACTCACACCTTATTCAAGTGAAAATTTACACACACAAAACAACTCTACATTAGAGCTATCAAGAATTTGTATTCCCTGCTCATTCTCATATTACCTTTTAAAGAATTTGTCCCACAGAAGTAGATCATGTATCTAAGAGATGCATCTAGATATTTGCAGTATGACTAGAGTAAAAATTAGTTGTTACCACTAAGGGAACTGCTAAACAAATTAACATTTACCTATAATGAAACATTATGTGGCAATTAAAAGGACCAAACCAAAGCACAATATTAAATATAAAAAGAATGTAAGCTGGACATGGTGGTTTGCACCTATGTCAGCACTCAGGAGACTGAGGCAGGAGCATTGCTATTAGTTCACAGACAGCCCACACTAAATATTGAGTTTCAGGTCATCCTGGTCTAGTGAGTAAGATCTTGTCTCAAAAAGAAAACAAAAAAATGTGGCTTTATTTGTACAAATTATGAAATATCTATAAAAAAAAATCTTCATTCACCCAGCTTGAATTTTCATAGCGAACATGCACTAGTTTACCATTCCTATAATTTTTTAAGAGCTTAAACCGAAGAGGGACTATATAACTTACATATGCTGCTGTTCTGTGCATTGGGGAAATATTGGCAGGCCACAGCAGACAGCCACACCTAGCCAGAGAGTGAGGCTGGGAAAGGAGCCACAGCCTTGCTAGCACAAGTCTCAAAGGCTAGTGGACTAGGGAGGGGCATGAGGCTCCTATTTTCCTGCAAACACAGTCTACTAACGATTATGGCAGATCTGTCTATATGCAGATGTAAAGTGCATAACCTGGGCCAAAATGGGCACTGCTCACTCCTGCTTAGTTTTTCATGACAGAAGTGTCTATAACATGAAGTCATATTTTTAAAAACAAAAGGCAAAGTAGTCCTTCACATTATACAAACTGGGAACCAGCCAGAGCAAATTTTCTCCAATCAAACAGATTTTTGGAGAAAAGCACACTTTCAGGAACAAATGTGGTGCAACAGATACACCAGGGAATGGATTTCCTCAAAAATCTATTGCATGTTCAGGTCATTACATGTAATTGCCTTAGATATCATAATTTTACAATACAAAAATCTTATGGATAACTAAATGGCTAGCTCACACTACTTGCTCATGAATAGATGCACAATGAACGAATGAATGAATGAATGAATGAGTCAAGCTCAGGACTCCCCCCAGGGTTTCTTTTCCCACTTGGGGTGAGAGGGTGCTAAAGGTGGAAGCCACAGCCTTGAACATTCTGAGTACATGTACTAACACTTGTAGGGATTATACTATGAGTGTCTGTGTGTGAGAGAGTGTGCATCTGTGTGTGTGTGTGTGTGTGTGTGAGAGAGAGAGAGAGAGAGAGAGAGAGAGAGAGAGAGAGAGAGAGAGAGAGAGAGTTGATATTTTGTTTTGAGCATTGTTTTCGAGATGGGGGTCTTGCCATGTTGTCCTCATTGGTCTCCAGTCCCTGGGATGGAGTGAGCCGCTGAAACTATAAGCAAGTGCCACTGTGCCTGGCTGGAGATTTTTAGCATTGCCACTCTTTAGTGGTTGGGTTGATGTGGTGATATGACGGTTATTACGGTGGGTCCAGTGGTTATGAGTCAGTAGCATGCATTACCAAGCTCACCTCATTACTCTGCTCCTCCCCCCCTCCGCCCCTGCCAGACAGACTAGGAGGGCAAAGGGAAAAAAGTTAAAAACTAAAAATGTTATTTGTATGTGCAGAGTCACCATTGGGGAGGTTGTGCTTCCTTCCTTCATCACCTCTTTCATGATTAAAAACCAAAAACCAAACCAAAGCAAAAAATACCAAAAAAAATTCTGAGGCATGATGATGACATCATTTTGATCTCCATGACCCACATGGTAGAAAGATAGATTTGACTCCGGCAAGTTGTCCTCTGACCTCTATACTTACATTGTGCTGTTTGTATGATGCATATTTACACACACACACACATACTAATCAAGTAAAAAATTACAAAGGAACAAATTCCTTTTTGGACAATATGAGTTTATAGAAAATACACATTTTATGTAACCCCAAAACTTAAAATGTGTTCCTTCAAACATGATAATATTTATGAAAACAGAAATATGAAGTACTATGTAGAAACTTTATAGATAATGGGATTTAAGAATGGTTTCTAACAGGTAATACCAGGGGAGGAGGACATAGACGAGTGTCAGGTTGACATCAGAATGTCTTAATTACTCTCACTATATTTTTTGAATCAGAGTCTCTCACTGAACACAAAGCTCCTTTTGGCTAGAATGACTGTCAGTGAGCTCCCAGGAGTCGTCTGTCTGATCATCCTCCATGACTGAGCTTACAGTCTTGTGGCACTATACCCAGGTAGAGATCCAAACTCAGGTCCTCATGCTTGCAAACACTATCAGCCCAGCCATCTTCCCAGAGCCTCTAAACGCGTAATCTTTAAAGCTTTCTACTTAGGTTATGTCTGAGTACTGATTTTTTTTTTTTTAGGGTAACCCACATGAGTGAGATAACATGCACAATCTTAAAAATATTACTCTGGACAGCGACACTTTTCTAACAGCTATAGTTTCCTGGGTACATGAACAGTGACCAGTGCTGTCCATTTTCAAGTGGCCCCTTTTTAAGAACAACTTTGCTGCCACTGTTCTCGCCCTCTTTAAAACCTACTCAGAGAATACGCCAATGCTGCCTTCCAAAAATGGATACCAAGTCCCTTTACAAAGGCTCCTGTTCAGCCTCTCACTCACACAAAGCAATGCAAATGAGAGGGAAGATGGTGAAGCCATGTCTACAAGCCTCCTGGGTCCTGAGTTTCTTGACAGTGGGACAGAATCACCAGGCAACAGGCAGTAAAGATAGAAGCTGGATGCGGTCCCAGCCCGCAGCCGCCTTCTGTGTGGCCTGCAGCAAAGGATTTCTCAGCTTTTCCACCAATGAAACAAGGATCAAACCTCCTGCCACTCCAAACCTAAGACACAAGTAATGGGAATGGAATTTAATTAAGTGTAATTGATTGCAAAGTACATCAAATTCCTACAATGAAAAAAAATATTTAACTCCCAATTACCACTCAGAACCTGTTAGCCAGTTAAAGGCAGTGTGTGTGTGTGTGTGTGTGTGTGTGTGTGTGTGTGTGTGTGTGTGTGT
>CABHPH010129825.1:21441-41637 GCA_902168325.1 Peromyscus nudipes | reverse complement strand
TGTGTGTGTGTGTGTGTGTGTGTGTGTGTGTGTGTGTGTGTGTGTGTATAACAGAGCCCCAGAAAAGCATCTTCAACAAAGATTTCAAACTGGAAACACATCTATTACCAAGAATGCCCCTTCAGTGAGTCCTGGGTACTTCTCTTGAAACTATAGCCTAGTGGCCTTTCTGATATGACTGTCTTATAGATGTCACTCTGAAGTCAGTTCTCCCCCGACGCCCCAGGTAACCTAGGGGACTTCCAGGCACCTTTGTTATTCATGGTCTTAAATTCTAAACGTGTGGATATGGAACTGAACAGAAGAGTGACTGCCATGGTCCATGATTCATGTGAAATGAAATAGATATGAGTGTTCTACGAATCTGACGATGGAGAGTGGCCCTCCTGTGTGATGCTGAAAATTCTCTCTCCTCCAGTGCAACCCCTTGTTACTGGTCTGTTCCTTTCCACTCAGCTCCATTTTCCTCCACTTGCTATTGGACACATCTTTCTAAACTAGTGCTTTTGTCTCCCCCTGCCCACTCTCCTAGCAGAACTCTTCAGGGAAGGGGGCATCTGGATAAATGGCCCTGGGAACCCACCCTCCATTCCTCTATTATTACATAATTATGTGAGGGTCAGACCCACTGAGCACAGCACTTCAATGTCTCCAACATTGCTTCTTAATATCACCTTACTGAGCCTAAAGCTGAGTCCAGGGTGACACAGACACATCCTCCCCAGGCAACAGTCCTAGGAGATGCCAACAGGTGAGAGAAACATGATCCCAGATGCCCCAGAAACCCCTGCAAACTACCAAAGGGCCAGTCATGCCCTTAACATTGCCCTGATGACCTTGGTTTTCTCTTCAATTTAGTGCTAAATTCTGGACAGAATCCACATAGAAATGGATTCTCACAGTATTTTATACTTGGGTGAAGTCAGTCATTCTTCAGTTTAAAGCCATGTACATTAACGTTTGAAAGTCAAACCTATGTATTTCTACCTCCCTATGCCCCACCTGGCTTTACCAGAGACTATCCATCTGTATCAATTTGTAACAGCCCTTGCAAATGATAAACCCTCTTTCCCAAACAACTGCTTCTCTTATTTCAGTTTTTCCATATACCAGGTTTAGAAATGAATGAAATATCACTATGGTGTTAGGGACTCAGAACTGTAGCACACGGACATTAGGAAACCGTTGCCTCTAATTACTGGAAATTATCAAAAGCAAAATCTTTTTCTTGCAAGATTTTAAAGCCACTCCTGGCCAGTGGAGCAAGGGGTATCTATATCAAGACAGCAAGTGCGAAAATAAATGTGTATCTCTAAGGAGAAAAGGGAGCTAAAAGAGGGTGGGGGAGTCGGGAGAGTTGTCCACTGAAGGGACTCTGACTCAGAGGCAAGACAAACTGCAATTAAGGGGTGGAGAGTAAAGACAGAGGAGCACTGTGCCCAGGAACTTCAACTCCCTTTGCAAAAGTTAGGCAGAAGTTCAAGGGTCAAGCTCATGATTCTTGGCAAGATAGCCTGCAGATAAAGAAATGAATTGAGTAGCAGCTCTCTACTGAAGAAGCAGCTAAGAAGTTGAACAACCTGATCCATCATGGTAGCAAAATACAGAATGCAGGTACTTATCAGTAGGGAGGCTGAAAAGCAGTGTGGTACTTCATTTAGAATTAAATTGTGGTCTACAGCCATACCATCCTGAACATGCAAGATTTCGGGAGCTAAGCAGGTCCACTTGATCAGTACTTGGGTGGGAGAATGTAAGCAGACTCATCAGTTAGGGGGACAGAAGAAGTTGGAAAGTTGATGAGTGAAAAAAATGTAGTGTAATCTTTAATTTTAAAAAATTGTGTTCTAAAATCCCAGAAGAAATGTGTGTGTGTGTGTGTGTGTGTGTGTGTGTGTGTGTGAACTTTTACAAGTTGAAGTGTATGTAAGTTAAAGCCGACTATTTCAATATCAACTCCCTTTTCTTATTTGCCAGGATCTGAGCTCACAGTGCTGGATAAATAATAAGCTACAGTCCATTGACCTGTTTCAATATTAATGAGCTCATCAATTTTTTTCAACAGCACAGACATTCTATCCTTGGAAAATGGTAGGGAGAAAGTCAGGTCAACATTACAATTTCTCTGCTAGTTTAAGTCTACATTGGAGCCATAATTTCATAAATTAAAATGTCAGGTATATTTATTTTGAGATTACCTAGAGAGATCCAATTTTGCATTTCAGAGACTTTTTAATATCCTTTTGTGTCTCTGTATAAAATGGTTACCTGTGTCAAAAACCTTGAAATCATTTGTAGATCTACTTTTCCCCTTATTGGCTGTGTTAAGAGTATTTACCTGTGGGAGCTATAAGAATTCCAAGCAATTTAGTGTCTGGCCAAAAGTATCACATTTGCACATGATTTCCTGATGAATAACTTGTGTGAGTCTAAGTAGCACTTCATCAATAAATGTTTTCCTTAGCTGTTCTGGGACAGAAACAGTACATCCCCATTTGGCCCCCAAACTATGTGGATTTATCCTAAGTAGCTGAATCACTCAGGGTAGCCTTCTATAACCAGGCTATTAGGAGACTCTTTGCCATGGTCCCAGCAGAATGCCCTCCATTCCCTTGCCCAGTGCCTTCCCATTTGACCCTAAGGGCCAAAATTCTTCCATGTCTTAGCACCAGTATCATTGGCAACTGGCTTCATTTTATTTAACGATGGTAAGTCTATCCTTTAATAGATTAACTCACTGTATTTTCCTCTTTTAATTGATCTGCTGGAAATTTGAAGCAAAACTTGAGGGTCACCTGGGCAAGTGAGCAAGACTCCACATGATGCAACTTCTATGGTCATAATCATGCACTGTAGAAATAACTATCACTGCCAGCAGTTACTGGGGACTCTGTGCTAAGCACTCCAGATGTATGATGCTGCATTTAATATTCATCATGATCCTGACATTCGAACACTTTTCCCTTCTTTACCAATGAGGAAAATGAAGTTGAGAAAAGTTGTGTCAACTGAAGCTGCTGAGCTGGTAAGTAGGGTCCCCGCTGACATCTTTCCTACATCAAGAACCACGTTTCTGTCTACCCCACTACCCTGCCTCTTGACTGTTCTCATCTTTCAGCCCCCTTTAACTCTTCCTTTACTTATGAAAAAAAAAAGACAATGGGCTCTGAGAAAACATCAAGACTCTCCCACTCTTCTTCCGAAGGACCATATCTGAACCTGGATGGCCTATTATACTCAAGATGGCCACTTTAGATTTGTGGACTGCAATGTTCACCCTCTGTCAGATGTGTAGCTGGTAAAGATTTTTTTCCCATTCTGTAGGTTGGCTCTTCACTTGAATGATAGTTTCCTTTGCTGTACAGAAGTTTTCCAGTTTCATGAAGTCCCGTTTTTCAATTGATCTTAATTCCTGCGCTACTGGGGTCCTATTTAGAAACTCTTTTCCTATGCCTTCAGGTTAAAGTTTATGCCTTACTTTCTCTTGGATTTTAGTTATCAGGTCCTATGATAAGTTCCTTGATCCATTTGGAGTTGAGTTTTGTGCAGGGTGATAGATAAGGAATCTAGTTCATTCTATATTTAGCTACCCAGCTTTATCAACACCATTTGTTTAAGATGCTATCTTTTCTGCAATATGGTTTTGTTTTGTTTTTTGCCTCTTTGTAAACTATCAGGTGACCACATGACCATTGGATTATATCTGGATCCTTGTTTCTATTCCATTTGACCAATGTGTCTGTTTTCATGCTGGCACCATGCTGTTTTTATTACTATAGCTCTGAGTTATAACTTGAAATCAGGGATGGTGGCACCTTCAGTGGTCTTTCATTGTTTAGAGTTGCTAGGGCTATATCCTGTGTCTTTTGTGTTTTCATATGAATTTTGAAATATTTCATTTTCTTTGTAGAACTTGGATGGAATTTTAATGGGGATTTCAGTGAATCTCTATATTGCTTTTGGAAGAATGTCATTTTCACAATATTAGTCCTATCAATCCATGAGAATGCAGGACTTTCCATCCTACGGTATCTTTTTCAATTTCTTTCTTTGGTATTTTAAAGTTTTGATTGTACAAGTCATTTTCTTCTTTGGTTAGATGTGTCTCAGGATGTTTTTGAGGACATTGTGAATTGTATGGTTTTCCTGAATTCTTGCTTAGTATATGTCATTGGTAGATACAAAACTTACTGATTTTTGTGGTAATTGTGTATCCTGCTACTTTGTTGAATGTTTATCTGCTACAGGAGTTTTGGGTGGAGTGTTTAGGGTCTTTTATATATGGAATCAAATCATCTGGAAATAGAAATACTTCAACTTTATTCTTTCCCATTTGTATTTCCTTTGTCTCCTTCACTTGTTTTACAGCTCTGGCTAAGACTTCGAACACTATATTGAACATTATAAAGAGTGGACACTCTTGTCTTGTTCCTGATTTTAGTGGTAATGCTTCAAGTCTTCTCCGCTTAGGATGATGTTGGTTATGGCTTTGCTATAGATTGTCTTCAGTATGGTGATATATATTCCTTCTATCCCTAGATTATCAAGGAATTTTATCATGAAAGGGTGTTGGTTTTAGTCTTTGGGTCTATTTGTGTTGTGGATTACATGTATTGATTTATGTATGTCAAACCATCCCTGTACCTCTGGAATGAAGCCAACTTGATCATGGAGGATGATCTTTTTGATGTATACTTGAATTGATTGTAACTATTCTATTGAGAATTTTTGTATCCATGTTCATCGGGGAATTGGCCTTTATTTTTGTTGAGTCTTTGATTTTGGTATTAGGGTAATACTGGTTCATAAAAAGAATTCGGGGTTGTTCTTTGCTTTTCTATTTTATGTAAGATTTTGAGAAATGTTGCTGTTGGTTATTCTGTGAAGGATTGGTAGGATCCCTCATTGAATCCATCTTGTCCTGAGTTTTTTTGTAGTTGGGACTTAAGTAATTTTTATTAATTTATTGAGAATTCCATTCAATGCATCTTGATCATAGCCACCCCCTCCCCCAACTCCTCTCACACCCACCCTCTCCACACTATCATCTTTTCTTATTCAACTTTGAGTTTTCTTCCCCAATCCCTATCCATTTCAGTTTGTGTTGTCCAATTGTGGAGGCTGAGCCTGCCCTAGAGTGTGGTCAACTGACCAGGGGTCATGCTATAAAAGATAACTGACTATATTTCCCAACAGCTGCATATATCAATAGCTCCTGTGGTAGGATTTCATGCCCATCTTCTCTCTTCCATGTTGTGACTTTATCTTACTGAGTTTGCATAGGTCTTTTTCTTGCCATCACAATTGCTGTGAAATCATATGTGTATTTGGAAAACACTGTTTCCTTGATGTTATCTACCACTTCTGGTGCCTACATCTTTCTGTCCCCTCTCCTTCAGTGATCCTTGGCATTTAAGTGGTGGGGTGTGATCTGTGCATCCTATGTAGGGCTGAGCACTCCATAGTCTCTGGCTCTCTGCTTGTTGATCAATTGAGGGTCTCTTTGTCAATTGGCATCTACTGCAAGAAGAGAAGATGCTTCTGATAAGGTTTAAGAGATGTACTGATCTATGGGTGTAGCAGTAAGTCATTAGGAATTATTTTAATACTGTGTTAATTTAGCTGATTAATAATATTGGATTTTCCCTGGGGCCTATGGCCTATGTAGTCACAGGTTCCTGGCCCCATTAACAGTCTCAGGTATGGGTTCCATCTCATGGAATGGGCCTAGAACCAATCAGAAAGTGGTTGGTTACTCAGATAACATTTGTGCCACTCTTGTGCCAGTTGGGCCTATCTTGTCTGCTCAGTTGCAGCTTGCAGAGCTCACAGCTCAGTGAGACTAATGATTACTTTTCTCCCCTGGTAGCATGTACATGGCACCTTCCAGCACTAGCCAATAGTGATGAGACTTCCAGGTGAGTACCAGCTTAATGTCTCCATGTTCTTTGTCTCAAGTATGTAGTGTCTTCAGCAATAGAGACTCTTACAGTCAAGTTCTGGAGACTAGCTTCTTACTGTTGGTAAAAGCTTGTAATGCTTGTATGAGACCCCATTGGCCATAGCTGGAATATTTTTAATTACTGTGTCTCTCTCATTGGTTGTGATAGTCTATTTAAGTTATTTGCTTCATCTTAATTTAATTTTAGAATCTAGAGATCCATTAGATTGTCTAGTTTAGAGGCATATAAACTTTTAAAGTATGTACTTGTGATTCTCTGAGTCTCCCTGGTGTCTGTTGTAATGCATCCCCTTTTCATCTCTAATTTTATGAATTTAAGTCTTCGCTCTCTTTTTTTTGGTTAATTTGACTAAAGGTTTGTCAATCTTGTTAATCTTTTAAAAGACAAACTCTTTATTTTGTTGATTATTTGTATTTTTTCTATTTCTATTTCATTAATTTCAGATCATTTTGATATCTCCTTCCATTTACTCTTTTTGAGTGTTGTGTGTTTTTGTTTTTCCAAGACCTTCATGAGTATCATTAAATTTTTGACAAATCTAATTTTTTTATGTAAGCACTTAGCAATATAAATATTCCTTTTTGGACTGCCTTCATTGTGTACCATAGATTTTGGTATGGTATGTTCTTATTTTACACATTTAATTATAGGAATTTTAAAATTTCATTCATGATCTTTCTCTTTTTTGTTTTTTCTTTATTAAGAAATTTTTTATTCATTTTACATACCAACCACAGAGCCCCCTCTCATTCCTCCTCCCAATCCTCCCCGCTAGAATCACCCCCAACCCACCACCCATCTCCTCCTCCAAAAAGGTAAGGCCTCCCATGGGGAGTCAGCAAAGCCTAGTACATTCAGTTGAGGCAGGTCCAAGCCCTTCCTCCCTGAATCAAGGCTGTGCAAGGCATCCCACCATAGGTAATGGGCTCCAAAAAGCCAGCTCATACACCAGGGACAGATCCTGATTGATACCTTTCTTGACCTTGCTATCACTTAGTAATGTGCTGTTTAGTCTACATGAGATTGTTTACTTCCTGTAGTTTCTTTTGCTGTTAATATCTAGCTTGTTCCATTGTGGTTAAATGAAGGATGTTATTTCAATCTGCTATATTTGTTGATACTTGTTTTGTGTCCTAATATATGGTTAATTTTGGAGAAAGTCCCATGGGCTGCTGAGAAAAATGTATATTCTTCAGTGTTTTGGTGCAATGTTCTGTAGATGACAAGTCCATTTGGTGTATGACACTATTTAATTAGACTGTTTCTCTGTTTAGTTTTTATCCAGATGAACTGTCTATTGATGAGTGTGGGGTACTGAAGCAACCCATGACTATTGTGTTGGAGTTAATTTATGGTTTCAGATCTAGTAGGATGTCTTATGTCTTTTATTAGATTGTATGAACCAGTGCTTGTTTCAAATATGCTTAGAATTACAATGTCCTCTTGGTGTATTGTTCATTTGATGAGTATGAAGTGACTTTCCTTATCTCTTCAGATAGTTTTGGTTTTGGTTCAGATAGGTCTATTTTGTCAGGTATTAGATTTGGTGTACCTGCTTATTTCTTAGTTCTGTTTGTGTGGAATACCTTTCCCCCCCATTCTTTTAAGGTGGTATCTATTTTTGATGATGTGTTTCTTGGATGTAACAAAAAGATGGATCCTATTTTCTAATCTAATCTGATAATCTGTGTCTCTTTAATAAAGAATTGATGCCATTAACATTAATATTAAGAGTTATTACTGAAAGATGTATGCTAATTGCTGTCATTTTGTTGGGTCTGTGGAGTTTTCTTAGACCTCTTTTAATTAACTGTCCTGGTAATTTTTTCCCCTGTAATCTTGTGAAAGCATTTATTCTAGTCTTCAGACCAAATTATTTCTTCCAGTATCCTCTGTAGAGTTGACTTAGTGGTCAAAAACTACTTTAATCACTTTTATCATGAAAAGTTTGTATTTCTCCTTCAACTCTAATAGTTCTGTTTTCATATCTTGGACTGATTTATCTCTTTCTTCTCATGTTTTATGCTCTCTACTAGCATATGCATCTCTTTTCTTGAGTTGTGTGAACATGCTTATAAACATTCTTTTGAATTCTTTTTCTGGACATTCTTCCAGGTCATTTTCATTAGTTGTCATTATTATAAAATTAGTATTTTTGGAGGAGATTCATTGTCTTGGTTTTTCATGTTTTTGTTGCTATGCTAAGACTTACACATCTGGAGTATTTTATTGGTTGAATTCATTTATTTATTCTTTCTTGTTTTTTCAAGTCACCTTTGTTCTTTCAGTGGATGCATTTACAATGTTCAGGAAAGGACTAAGTCTTAGTAGGGTTGAGATGTTCATATTTCCCCACAGGACTGATGTAAGAAGTTCTAGTTTGGATAAGTTAAGTGTAAGCAGGGGATGCTGGGATCCCCTACTTGCTGCAGAAGGCAATAATGACGGGGTTCCTGGAGCAGGATGATGTAAGGTGTCTTCTTCAACCTCACAGCTAGTCTGACTACCCAACTTGTTCCAGGGATTCTCTGTCTTTGCCTCCCAAGCTCTGGGGTTAGAGGCGGATTCTCTACACAGGAACTCACATAGACACCAGAAATCTGGGCTCCAGTCATCACACCTGTTCAGCAAGCTCTTTCCCCACTGAGGTATATCCCCAATCTCTCCAAATTCACTCTTTTGTGTGTATATCTTCAGTTTCCCCAACACAAGTGCCTAGAGTCATTCTCCACTGTGAGTCTTTACCTGGCTCTAGTCTGTTCTGTCGGTCACTGTGTCTTTTCTTATAGTAATATCACGATATGTTGACTAGAATAGCTTTGAATATAGTCAGGTAAAATGGTAAAATGTTTTTTTCTGCTTGCCTTAATTTTGATTTAGCCATCAAAATTTGATTCAAGTAATTATATTTTAGATTAATTTTGCTAATTTAGGGTCCAGTTTACTCATTTCAGAACAGAATGTTTTTTAATATACTTAACTTCTTTGCATTTATCTTGTTAAATTACACACAAAGAATAATGCAGCATGAATCTTAAAAGGACTTATTAATTAAAACAAACCCGGAGCCAGGTATTGAGGTGAATGTTGGAAGATCAGAGAAGCAGAACAAGCCACAGCTACCTCACCTGGCCAGTTCCTCAGCTGGTCCTGTTTCCTCAGACTGGAAGCTTCTGAGTCCTCATTCAGAATGAATCTCAGCTGAACTGTTGCTCGAAAGCCTGAAAGCTTAACCAGCCAAATGCTTCTAGTTCCTGGTCCTCGCACCTTATATACCTTTCTGCTTTCTGACATCACTTCCTGGGATTAAAGGCGTGAGTCACCATGCGTGGCTGTTTCCAGTGTGGCCTTGAACTCACAGAGATCCATGCCTCCAGAAGGCTAGGATTAAAGGTGTGAGTGCCACCATTTTCTAGCCTCTGTATCTAGTGACTGTTCTGTTTTCTGACCCCAGATAAGTTTATTAGGGTGCACAATATTTTGGGGAACACAATACCACCACAGAATAAATTATAATATGCAATACATAATACTGTAAGTAGGCAAGGATAAATGATGACGAATGTTAGTTGAGGTGTCCAAATAATGCAACCTTCCTGTCTCCTAGGAAGGCTGATAATGTTACATAGAATCACAGGTTAAAACTGGAAACACAGATTCAAATTTCAAATGCAAGGACTTATTCTGACTTTAAAATTTCTTATTTCTTGAATTTCCACTAACAGAATTTATATGAAGCATACTGGGTATGCAAAATTACTGCTATTTTCATATGTAGTGTATTGTGTGTGTGTGGTATTCGTATATATGTGTGGAGGCCAAAAGTTGACATCTAATCAACCAATATCACTTTGCACTTATTTTTTAATTCTTTGAGAATTTCATATATGGGTACTGTATTTACATTATCTCTACCCCTCCTCCTCCCACCTCCAATATCTCCCATGTCCACCTTCCTCTCAAATGTATGACCTCTTTAATTGTTGTTACATAAGCATGTACATCACCAACTGAGTTTATTTAGTATTGCTCGTATATACACACGTTTAGCTGGCCTCACTGGAGCCAAATAAATTATGAGGATGCACATCCCTGGGGAGAGCTGGTTCTTCCTCTCTCATTAACCATTGATTGTCTGCAGCTCTTCATCTAGGGGTGGGGCCCTGTGCAATTTTTCTCATCCATGCTGGCATGTCAGTTGGTGCTGTCATTATGCGGGTCTTGTTTAGGCAACCATATTCTTCAGATTTCATGGATGCAAAGTCCCTTTCATATCCATAACACATTATCTCACTGCAGGTGTCCTGGTTGTCTGGCTCTTACAATCTTTCTGTCTTCTACAGTTTTCCCTAAGCCTTAGGAATAGGGGTTGCATTATAGATGTGCCAAGAGGGAATGGGCACCCCATGGTCACTTATTTTCTGTATTATGACCAGTTGAGGATCTGCACTGCAAAAAAGAAGCTTCTTTGATGAGAAGCAAGAACTACTCTTATCTGTGGGTATAAGAATCAGTTTTTAGAATGCAGTTAGAAAATATATTGATGACAGAAAATGTCAGCAGTAGGTTCTCCTCTAGGGTCAATGACTGGTCTAGCCATTGGTAGCTGATTGGGTTTATAGTCCCAGACACGAATCCCTTCCTATTCACCAGGTCTTTAGTACAATTATACTGCTATTTGTTAGCTTCAAGTAAAATGTGCCATTATTGCTCCACTGGGGTCACTTTGCCAGGCCAGTCATTTTTTACAGTCATGGGCTTCACTGCTGTGTGGGACTATTTATTGTTTGCCTCCCTTGGCCTCCACCTTTTGAGACAGGCTCAGCTCTGAATCTAGAGCTCATTGATTGGTTAACAAGCACCTGAGATCTGCTGGTCTCCACCACTGCCCCAGATTACTGATCTGCGTGACCATGTCTGGCCTTCCGAGGCTTCAAACACTGGCCTCAGGCTTACATAACAAGCACTTTACTGGCTGAGCCATCTCTCCAGCCCATCAGTACTTATTTTTTGCAAGAATGAGTCCGGTTAGCAGCAGATACACACTCAGAGCACAAAACCAGACACAAACAAGGCTAAGTAAACTGTGGTTGCTACTGTTCTGATGTGGACCTGCCCTGGTGCCTAGAGGTGGCTGCCTTTGCCTTTGACTATCAAGGCATTCTGTTGGTGCCTGTTAAATGAATCCTTTCTAACAAGTATCATCACTGTGATTCACATCAGAGGTGACTGAGGACCAGAATTCCCCCAAGGAGAATTAAAATACATTTCACAATGCCTTCATTAATTTTTCTGGACATTTGGAATTCAGGAAAACATTTTTTTCTAAGATATTCTGTCAGTTTTTACTGAAGGAATACCCCTTAGTAGAAGGGAGTTCATTTTTCTTGCAGAATTTTCCTTGACTCTTTCACACCCTCAAGATCATCCATTTAGAGGGCCTTTGTCACAGCCTCAAAAGAATGCACAAAGGCTGATTTCCATGCTGCCTCAAGGTTATGTCAAAGCATGGAAAAGGGCATTGGTTAGGTGTCACACAAACATCTGTAAATACGCAATATCCTTGGCCAATCTGGCCAAAGATATGAAAGAAGAAAACATGAGGTAGTCAAAATGTTCTGTCCCATTTTTTTACCCATATTTTTGTACTTCAGCCTTAAAGAAGGCTTTAGCACACCAGGGATGAATCTTAATCTGGGCTGTGGCAAACCATTTTTCTTGCCCTGTCCTCCATTCAAATATTTATATACCTCTTATGAGCTGGTCATCATGAAAGGTATCTTCATGTCACCTGACTGGAGAGAGATGTAAAAGTGCCAGAGCATATCATAAGCACCTACAATGTATGACATGCTATGACACAGATTTCAGCTGTGGTTCTCAGTCTTAAAAAGTCCTATGGTTTCATTTGTAATAACTTTATTTCTATACATCTTATATTCTAGATATATAGTTTCAAAAATATAACATGATACAAGGCATTTTATGGTGTTAAAAAAAAAGTCCTATGGTACAGGTATCATCCATTTCATTGCACAAGTTGAGGCTTCTTAAGGCTCACACCACAACTCTTCCACAGTCACCTGCTAGCCAGTAATACAGGTTAGAAGTTCAAACAAGCTTCAGAGCGCCATGCTCTTTCTACCACACCAAATGAAAATCATAAAGCACAGATGAAGTCAGTTCCTGCTGTTGACATGCCCATCCCTACCCACCTCCAACATTCACCAGGAGAGAGAACTGGCACCAGTCAGGTCAAGCTTCCTGAGGTCTAAGCTTGACTCCTCAGAATGATAAGACCTTCTCCTCTGTATGTTCAAAGGACAACCACAGTGCCCACACTCTTAATTAAGACACGTCAGGAACCCAGAAGGAGAACACATATGTTTAGAAATGGATTTCCACTGAATACTGTAAACATAGCATGGGAAGTTTTTCTTACCTTTAAATATTTCACCAGCTTCTGAATCTGCCAATACTCCGATGGCAGGTCAGCATTGGCTTCTTGGCGGTGATCCGGAGGCTCCTCATCCTCCTCACTCTCTGAGGAGCTCTCACTGGCAGTCTCCTCAACCTTCTCGCCACTCTTACTAAGAACAGCAACAAGTCCACAGTGTAAGCTACAGCATGAGCAGGGCTGTAACAATAATATAGCGACTGGCGTACGAGCAGCAGATGATATCAACAGCCTGTGAGCCTCAGAAGGAAGGCATGGTTTCTACACATCTGCTAAAAGCCAACACTAGCAAATGTATTCAGTTTACACACACACCACTTAAAGTAAAGGTAATGCAGAGCTATAGAAAGAGATGCATCCAAAAAGACTACAGACAAATCAAAATGCTTAAATAATCCACAGAGAAGAAGGGAAAGGGTGGAAACAGTAGAGATGAACAGAAAACAGTGTTTGAAATGGCACTCGGACCTTAGATACTGCGTAGTACCCTGGAAAACAGATGGACAGTTGGCTGGAGTTAGAAATGAGAGAGTATATGTGACTGTAATGGGGTAACACTAGGGAGCCCCACATGCTGGTGAAGTTCTGTGTTCTGATTGCTGCGTTCATTACAGGATGGGGTAAGTTGACCCCATCATGCATGGGCAGATGAAATACCCACTGAAGCAATGTTCATGTCCTGGTGTCATGACTGTACTGTGTTATCACTAGAGGAAGCTGGGCTGAGGATACTCCGTAAACCACCTTTGCACTTTCCTAAGAGTCTATAATTATTTCAGAATAAAGAGCCTTAAAAGTTCTTCAGCACACTGAATACACTATTACAGTGAACCAAAAAGTAAAGCTGGCATCAACACAGTGCAGGTCTTAAGGACTGTTTTAGCCCAAGTGTGCCAATGTTTCTATGAGACTCTCTCCCCTTCTTCCTGCCACCCCTCTGAAACCCTCCAACACAAATGGCCCGCCCTTCTAATTATTTTGTTTCTTTGTTAAATTGAAAATTACACCCAAAGTTCATAGCTAGCCTTAGATGTATCTCTTACTTTAGAGTCAGTAAGCAGTGAGCATTCTCTGTGATCCACGTGACTACAATAGAAGTATATCCTGGAATATATTTAAAGCAATCTAGCACCCTCACTTTTACTGACATCATTAGTAACCATCAATATGTTAAGTATACTGGGGCCCTTGTTCAGTACTGAGGAGGTCTATAACCAGCATGGCAATTGGCCATTCTGTGTGGGTGGCTGAAAGGACACGGCCATACCAACCGAAACATACCGAAGTAACTGTGCACGGCCTGAGGAAACAGATACTGATGACCTTTCAATTTTTCCTTGTTTTTCCTCTTGGCTATCCTTTACAGAGCTCTTGTGGCTAAACAAATAAATAACAAAATAGAGCTTTAGTATGTTGTGCTGGTGAATAGGACATAAAAGATGGAAGAACATATGGATGGCCCCAACACTTTCATGAACCCAAACAATGCACTTTCCTGACATTGATGAACACATTTCATGCCTCACACTTACGGGTGCCTGTTTGTTCTCCAAGCACAGACACATGATTTATATATTGAAGAAATGCTGTGTGCAGTTTGGCTATGCTGGCTGTGGTGGTGCACACTTGAAATCCCAGCATTCCAGAGACCAAGTTCATGGCTAGCCTGGGCTTCAGACTCCATCTTAAAGCAATAAAATAAACAGTATGCTATGCACTAGGAACTAGTAGCAGGATTTTCACAGGCTACCATGGCTGAGTGAATACATCATCCTAACCCTCCCCTTGGAGTACTTACACTCTCAGTCACAGGGGCTATAGTTTCTCACCATTGCTGGGCAACCGTGCGACAGAGGCTCACCTGGATTTTCAGGAATTTCTAGGCTTAGCATGGTCCTTAGCAATACTCAGCTCTCATTAAATACTTATTACAGAAAATCATAATTAAAATCCACATCCCCATCAACAGAGACTCACACACGTTTTTCACAGAGTCTTTCTGTATAGTCACAGAGGTCAAGTGTAATGAAGCCAGTAAAATCAGGAAAGTGAGGACCTCTTCTCTTCCCACAGAGCCTTCCTCCTGGAGATCCTCTGCATTTAATGCTGGAACAAACCACACTCTTGATCCTCAGAGTCCCAGAAAAGGAAGGGTCCTTGTATGACCAACAGGAGCCGTTCTTAAACCAACCACGTCATATTGACTATAAGTGTGAACGGGACCCGTGGTAGTAAATATAGCCTGGCATTTGTAATCTTCTGGCTAAAGTGTATGAGCTGCTCAGTCTAGTTGGGATCACCAGGAGCCTCTGAACACCCATAAAAGTTTGACACCAGCCAGTCATATATCTCATGGCTACAGGAGGCTGAAGCAGGAGGATTACCACAGGTTAGAAGCCAACCTAGGGTATAGCAGAAGACTTGGTTAAAAGAAAGAAAGGGCGGGGGGAGAAAAGGAAGGGGAGGGAAAGAAGAAGGAAGGAAGGATAAAAGAAAGAGAGGAAGAAAACTGATCCGAGACACTGATACATGAAATCTTTAGGAGGAGGACCTAACGAGAGGCCTTTAGGTCACTGGGATGCGACCTCATAAGAACCCGGCCACTCTGTTGTTCTCTGTTTCCTGGCCACAAGGTAGGCAGTCATACTCTCCCACGTGCTCTTCACTGTGGACATCTACCACACCTACCAGATTCCCCCCAAAAAATTGTTTATAGATTCTGAACTGAAATTTCTAAAATCATGAGCCATCATCAACCATTTCTCTTTGTAAGTTAAATAACATGGACATTTCGTTAGAGTAACGGAAACATAAGGAATTCCCTCTATTCACTTCTGACAGCCCCAGAACTTGAGTAGCAATAACACTCACACACAATGAGTGAGTGTGTGTGGGGGTGGGGCGAATGCATCTACATATGCATGCATAGTCCATATGTGCATGTGAACATGCACGTACATGCAATTGGGGGCCAGGGGACAAGCCTGGATATGCTGTTCCTCAAGCACTGTCACCTTTTATTTGAAACAGGGTCTCTTACTGGCCTGGAATGCACCAAGTAGACTAAGGCGACTGGCCAGCAAGCTCCAGGGATCCACCCAACTCCGTTTCCTCAGCAGCGGAATTACACTCACACACCACTATGTCTGCTCTGGGTCTGTTTGTTTGTTTGTTTGGAGTTCTGGGGATTGAACTCAAGTTTCCATGCTTGCCAGGCAAACGCTTTATTGGCTGAGCCACCTTCCCAGCCTTTGAATAACAGTAATTCTTTTTCTTCCTTTTTTTTAATTTTTGTTATTGTTTTGTTTTGTGTTTGTTTTTCAAGACAGGGTTTCTTTGTGTAGCCTTGGCTGTCCTAGAACTAGCTCTGTAGACCAGGCTGGTGTGGTAATATAGAGATCCTCCTGCCTCTGCCTCCCAAGTGCTGGGATTAAAAGTATGCACCATCATGGTCTGGCTATAATTCATAATCTTTACTAACTATATTTCTTATGCTTAGTATGGGTACTGGATAATTTTATGGCAATTTGACACAAGCTAGAGTCATCAGAGAGGAGGGAACCTCAATTGAGAAAATGTTTCCATAAGATCAGGCTGTAGGCCTGGCAAGCCTGTGGGGGGTATTTTTAAATTAGTGATTGATGAGGGAGGGCCCAGCCCATTGTGGGTGGGGCTACCCCTGAACTGGTAACTCTGGGTTCTATAAGAAAGCAGGCTATGCAAGTCATAAGGAGCAAGCCAGTAAGCAGCATGCCTCCATGGCTTCTGCATCAGCTCCTGCCTCCAGGTGCCTGCCCTGTATGAGTTCCTGGCCTCACTGCTTTTGATGATAACTGTTACAAGAAACTGTGAGCAAAATAAACGCTTTCCTCCCTAAGTTCCTTTTGGTCATGGTGTTTCATCACAGCAATAGAAACCCTGACTAAGACAGTATCCCAGTGTCCATGTTACAGAGGTCTGTTAACATTGTTGAGACTCCATCCTTCTTATAGTATTAAAGTTCTGCTTATATTGTTGCTACAAAAATTTTCCTGGTGAACTCCATGTAAAATTCTCTTTACTACTACGTTTCTATGGCCCATGTTATTTCTCCATGTATTTTAGCATAATTTCCTTTTCTCATACCACTTGTTCTTGCTCACCTACTACACAAAAGTGACCTGTGTTTTTTCTTCTTCCATCATAGAAGTTGGAACACAAGAACTCTTACTGCTACATCTTTCCACTTAGGATATACAAAGAAGGAAAAGGGAATTAAACAGGAAAGGCAGGGAAATACACACTCCATATTTTCTAACAAGACATACAATTCCAAGGCAAATTAGGCAAATATGTAGTGATTAAAGATGCACCAGAAAACTCATGTAAACAACTACATACTCTTTGTAATCAACAGTTGCTCTCCAGTTTAGGCTCGGCTCCAATCTCTTGGTTATATGACTTTTCCCAAAGTTAATCTGGTTCTTCTCTGTTTTACTCTTCTCTGAACCAGCTACAGATGAGTGCCCATCTTCTACCTTGGGTTTCTCAGTAGGCTGTTGATCCTTCTGTTGTTCCTCACTGAATCTAAGCTCCTTTATTAAAAAAGAGAGAGAAAGAGAGTAATGGTTACAGTGACATCAGCTCTGAACTACTTAGTGCCATCTGAAGATGAGGGTTGGATAAAGCCAGGAAAGTCTCACATGCATCTACCTGCTGTTGCCTAGCAAACCAGTTTGAATAAGGGCAACTTTGAGACCAAGGCCTTTGTTAGAGTCATGCAGGGCATAATATGATGTTTCTGAACTCAGCTGTATGGCAGCATGCATAAACCTACATGCTATTCACCACCTCTTGAAAAAAGTCCAAACTCCATCCCTGTATTGACTAGGATATATTATATAAAATTACACAAGTTAAGGATAAAAGAAGCACCTTGAAGGTGACCAGAAATAAAAGACATATTCTGGGTCTGAAGAGATGGCTCAGTGGTTAAGAGTGTTTCTGTTACCTTTCATTGATAAATGGAATTGAATTGAAGACCCAGAAATAAACTCACATACCTATGGACACTTGATTTTTTATAAAGAAGCCAGAAATATACACTGGAAAAAAGAGAACATCTTCAACAAATAGTGTTGGTCAAATTGGATGGCTGCATGGTGTAGAATGGAAATAGATTCATTTTTATCACCCTGCACAAGTTTAACTTCAAATAGATCAAAGACCTCAACATAAAACCAGGTATACTGAACCTGATAAAGAGAAAGTGGGGAATAGGCTTGAACTCATTGGCACAGGAAAAGGCTTTTTGAACAGAACACCATTAGCACAAGCAGTATGAACAACAATTAATAATTGGGGCCTCAGGAAACTGAAAAGCTCCAGCGCAGCAAAGGACACCACCATTCAGATGAAGAAGCAGTCTACAAAATGGGAAAAGATGTTCACCAACTCCATGTCTGATATAGGGCTACTGTCCTAAATATATAAAGAATTTTAAAAGCAATAGATTTTATGGGTGGGCAGGAGTGGGGGGGACAAGAATGTGAGGATCAGGTAGGAGTTGGGGAGATGAGATTGAGGGAGAGAATGAAGGGAGACAACTATAATTGAAGAGCATTTGAAGGGCAGTATGGAAACCTAGTGGAGTGAAAACTCCCTATAATATATATTGACCATCCTAATGAAGTCTACAAATAATGAGGGAGACAGAACTCCAACTGGTCTGTCACCAAATAAAGCTTCCAGTACCAGGTCTGGGTTTCATCCAACTGAGTTGTTGGCTGAAAGGGTCCCATGGAAATTCCCAAACAAACTAGGTTGTTGCCAAGACAATAGGTTGTGCTCCATAAACTGACAGCAAGGCCCCATTGCTGAAGACAATACCTACACAACTCATTGAACATGAAGAAGTTGAGCTGGTGCCTACCTAGAACCTTCACCCCATCCATGTTCTAATGTCTTTGTCATGGGAAGGTACTCAGCACACTACCAAAAGACAAACATAATCACCAACCTAACCACAACAACTTTGATCTACAATCTGTCCTACCTTCAAAATACGCTAGAGTAATGGTGGCACACACCTTGTGGGAGTGACTAAATGATGTCTGACTTGATTTAAGGCCCACTCCGTGAGATGGAACCCATACCTGATACTGCTTGGATGACCAAGAACCAGAGACTAAATATCCCAGAGACCTTGGGTAAAATCAAACACTACTGGTCTTAAAAAATAAATAAATAAAATAAAGTGACTCCTAATGATATTTTGCTATACTCATAGATCAGTGCCTTACTCAGCCATTACCAGAGAGGCTTCCTCCTGCAGCAGATGGGAACAAATATAGAGATCCAGTGCCAGATATTACACACAGAGAGAGACTTTGGAACACACAGCTCTAGACAAGATGTTGCCGTCAAATCCCTTCCCTCAGAGCTCAGGGAACCCCTTGGAAAAGGATGTAGAACAAGTGGGGAAGCCAGAGGGGATAGAGGACACCAGGAAAGTAAGGGCCTCTAAAACAACTGAGCAAAGCTCCTACAAACTCACAGAGACTGAGCAGCATGTACAGGACACCAAGTCTTCTGCACATACACTAGAGCCTTCAAATTAGTTCTTTGATGGGACTCCTGAATATGTGTATCTCTGATTCTTGTGCCTTCTTTTGGGGCCCTTTTATCTTTCTATTGGCTTGGCTTGTCCAACTTCCAAATGGTAGTTTTTGTTTCATCTTATATATTTTATTTTGTTATGCTTTGTTGCTAAAAAAAAATGTAGAGATAAACATGAAAAAAATGTGTCTCAGTTACCTTTCTATTGCTGTGAAGAGACACCATGGCCAAAGCAACTTAGAAAAGAAAATATTTATTGGGGTTCCTGAGGTTAGAATCTATGACTATCATGGGGGCCCATGGGGGTAGATAGGAAAGACGGCACCGGAGCAGTAACTGAGACCCATTTGACCCATAAACAAGAGGCAGGGAGAGAGACAGAGACAGAGATAGAGAGCTAACATCAAAGCCCACCCCCAGTGACACCCCTCCTCTAACCCTCCCCAAGCAGTTCTCCAAATTGGGGACCAAGTATTGAAATACTTGTGCCCATGGGGGGCATTCTTATTCAAACCACCACAAAGCGGTTGCTACTCTTAAAGAAACTGCGTTTTATACCCAGCACCCATTTTGGGAAGTTCACAACCACCTGCAACTGCAGCTCCAGGAGCTCCACTACCCTCTTCTGACCTCTGTGGGCACCTTCACTCAAGTGCACATGCCCACACAGACACATAAAAATAATTTCAAATAAAGTAAAAATGAATCTTTTAAAATAAATAAACAACAAAAAGACATATCCTATGCAGAGTTAGGCACATAAAAATGTGGAGCTGCAGAAGTTGCTCAGTCAGTAAAAGTACTTGCCAAGCAAGCGTAAGGACCTGAGTTCAGATCCCCAGCACCCACAGACAGGTGGGTATGGTGGTACACACCTAGAGCAGGAGTAAAGCGCTTGTTGGGAAAACACCAGGACCAGAGTTCAGATCCCCAAACCCACACAAAGCCAGAAATAGTAGTTTGTATCTATGACCCCAACTAACCTACAGTGAGATTGGATGTGGAGACAGAAAACTCCAGGAAGCTCCCAGGTCAACTAGCCTGGGGTACACAGTGGTAAACAAGAATGAAGCTAGTCTCAAACAAGGTGAAAAGTAAAGATGGATGGATACCTGAGATGATTTTTGGACCTCCACATGCATGCTGTGACACACACAGACACATATACCTATCCATATA
>CABHPH010129825.1:8902-21431 GCA_902168325.1 Peromyscus nudipes | reverse complement strand
AGAGAGAGAGAGAGAGAGAGAGAGAGAGGAGTAGGGGTGGGAAGAAGGGGGAAGGAATTAGTTTATTGCTGTAAGATCTGTGCTAGAAGAAACACAAAATGAAGTTCTTTGTTCAAAAGGATGGCCTTCTAACTGAAACTATCTCTCCCTCTCCCCATCCCTCTTTCCTTCTCTTCTCCACTTTCTTTCCTTTTCCCTCTTGGTCTGTCTCTCTGGAGAATAGAGAAATACAAAAAGAAAGTATCTTCAAAAACAAGGATCAGCAATATACTGAGAGTAGTTAATACACTCACAATAATTCAGGGAACAGTTGATAAATTTCATAAAAATAATGAGCATAGAGCATTGTCCCCAAACATAATCTTTATTGCACCCTCCCCAGGCTCAGGGAATATTACAGAAGAAGGGCTGAAAGGAACATAAGAGCCAAGGAGATCAGAAGGGCTGTTAAGTGCTACCTCTAGGGCACAGCACAGCCGTGGCAAAGCTGCTCACACAGCAGCTGTGGGCACCTACCACTGAGCCGCACAAAGCTGGGCCTGTCAACAGCCAACCGTAGATCAGCAGGTACTCATGGGTCCCTGAACCTGAAAGGACCAGGCAAATGCCGTAACAGGCTGCTAGTCTTCTCTCAGAGATCAGGCCTCAATTTCAGTTTCCTGAGACTAGAGCAAACGGTTTTTGGAAGGGCCATGAACAAAAGACATAGTCCTTGCAGTAGCTCCCTTTCTGCACATGCTCTGACTGCTCAAGGTTCAGCCAGTTGTTTACTGTCTGGGACCCCTCACCAACTTAGAGCTATGTGCATGGGTCAATGTGAGAGCCTGGGCCACTGAGCCAGCCCCCACAGTCAGTATGTGCTACGCCAGCCAGCTTCCATGGCAGCTCAAGGACAAAGCCTGGGACTTGTCCAGGCCTGCCCAAAAATGGATAACTGTAACCACCAACTGACCCTAGCCAATTAAAAGTTACTATTTTTTATGTAACATGATTGCCACTCGCATAAACCAATCCTGAGTCTGTTCCTCTGTAGTCTGTAGGCCCCCAATCCCTACTTGCTTTAAAAACCCTGTCCCATTGCTACTCAGGGTCTCTCCTGCTCTGCTGCTGCATCAGACAGAGAGTCCCAAGTTAACTCGCAATAAAAAGACTCTTTGTCTTTGCATTGGGTTTGGTCTCTTGGTGGTCTTTGGGGGACTCTGGGTACAACAACCCTCCCTGCTGAACTACTGGCAACTGATGGACTCTGATGGAGGGACAATCATAGTCTTCAGTTGTGTTCCAAGCAGTGATCCCACCAGGCTCCAGTTGATACTTTCAAGCTGTGGCTAGTTGGACAGTTAAAATCAGTAGGTCACAAATAAAACAAAAAGACATGAAGATGGGTGAGGGACCTATATGGTAAAGGGTGTTGGGGGGTGACAGAGATGGGAGGGAGACAAAAGAGTAAAAATAAATAGAATGCTCTTTATTCATGTATGAAATTGTCCAAGAACAAAGTTACTCAATTAAAATAATTTCACAAGAAAGTTTAAAATTGAAAGATACGTGCAATATTTGAAAGATACGTGCAATATTTGAAAGATAAATGTTTCAGAAAGCCAAGTCAGGATGTAGTAGGATGTGATGAAAGAAAATAAGAGGCTAGATCTCAGAGGCCCACCGGTAACTCACTAAGATTTGATCAAACAACATAAAATACAAGCTGGAGAGGATAAGAAAAAAATGGACTCCCTGGACATTACTGTTGTTGGACTCCTTGGAAAATCTAAATTGTTGCAGCTACTTTAGAAAACTTTAGTGTCCCCTTTAAGAATGACATAAAATTACCATGTGACCCAGAAAGTCCACTTCCAGGTGGCCATCCAAAGAAGCACAAACTCAAACTGGTTCTTGTGGACTGGTGTTCATAGTGTAGAAAAAGCCCAATTTAATCCATCTTAATGTGTGTGTACTGGTTAGTTTTAATTGTCAACTTGACACCATCTACAGTCACCTGAGGAGAGAGTCTACCTGAGGAATTGTCTAGATTAGGATGACTTGTAGGCTCCTTTGTGGGCAATTATCTTGATTGTATTGAGGTGGGAAGACCTGCACTGTGGGCAGCATCATTCCCTACGCAGGAGATCCTGAACTGTGCGACAGTGGAGAATGCCAGCTAAGCACTAACATGCCTGCATTAATTTGTTCTCTCTCTGCTCTTGACAGTGGATGTGACCGGCTGTTTCAAGTATCTACTGTCTTCCCTGCCATGATGGACTGTAACATGGAACTGTGAATGAAAAATAAACCTGTTCTCCCTTAAGTTGCTGTTCGTGGCAGTACTTTATTACAGCAACAGGAAATGAAGCAAGGACAGTATAGCATACATGTAAATGAAATCAAATGAAGCCAGTAAGAGGAACAGAAATCTAAACCTGATAAGCCTGGAGACAACATGCTAAGTGAAATCAAGGGTCAAGTACCCTTTGGTACTTGACATGGTTTCTCTCACATAGACACAGATATTAAGTGGATCCTGTGATCCCACTGATATGAAACATCTAGAATACGTAAATTAGTATAACAAAATACATTAGAGTTCAAAAGAGGTAAGAATTAAAAGGAAGAATATGATGTCATTACTTAACAAGTATACAGTTTGAGTTTAGTAACGAAAATGTGGAAAAGGAGATAAAAAGAGGTAGTCAAGTAATATAAAAGGATGATTAGAACTTACCTGTTTAGACATATTTTCTGAAAATACTGGTGATTTGTCTTTTAAACATGAAACAAGGTCGTCGTAAATTTCACCTTGTCTCTCATAATTAATTTCCCCCTCCTCTTCTTTTTTGCCCTTGGGAGGAAAGGTTTGATGGAATGATTAATGGAATAAATAGTCAAGAGAGGGACCAGATCAGAATGTCAGAGCCTATGCATAAATATTGGTGTTTTTCATTAACTTTGTTTAGACGCTCTCATATGTATGTGAATGCATTTTAGTTACTCTCACTTAGACTTTTTTTAATCTCATTTCCATCCCTATCAACCCTCCCCACCCTCAACCAATCCTCATCTCATGTTCATGATTATTTTGCTAAAAGGTACACGCAGCAGTCATTGTGTATGATGTGTATAGGCAACATCCTTCCCCTTGAGTTATTCCATCATTCATTTTTGTTTGTTTGTTTGTTTCCAGACAGGGTTTCTCTGTGTAGTTTTGATGCCTGTCCTGGATCTTGAGAGCTCTGTAGACCAGGCTGGCCTCGAACTCACAGAGATCCCCCTGGCTCTGCCTCCTGAGTGCTGGTATTAAAAAACGTGCACCACCACCACCACCCAGCTTCATCATTTATCCACCCATCCCTTGCCATGTCTGTGTACCTCCTCTGTGTAGAGCTCTTATGCTCAGCCAGTGACATCCCTTTCACTGCTCTCCTCTGCTGTGAAAATACATTATGACTCCAAGAACCTTAACTGATGAAGTCACAAAAGGCCCACAGCACAGAGAAAAGCCTGTGTCTGGGACATACTCTTGCTCTTGTCTGTGTGTAGCGCACTGCTGAGTTCATTTTCCAGGATTAGCACCTCTGTAGATCCTCCCGGCTCTTCTTCCCCTGTTCTTGTCCCCTCCTCCACCTGCTCTGCTCTTCATTTCCTTTTCTCCCTTATTGCATTATTCCATCATAAGTCACAAAAACACACAACTATACTGCTTTTAATATTTGGGAATTAAAAACACTGGTTCTCAGTGTTTGAGTTTTTCTTTTAAATCTGAGAGAAATATTTAATGTTTCCCAATATAATCTTTGATAGAAACAAAAGCTGCTTGATCCTCTCTATAAGGTCAAAGAAATCATTCCTTCTTTGACCTTATTCTACTAGATATTTTACTTTTCTAAAATATCAGACAAACCAATAAGCAGAATTATGACCTGCTTTCTCCATGCAGAAATAGGTCAAGTTAACTGATAATGAGGAAAAAGCATTCAAAAGTGCCAGAAGATTCTAGAAGGTCATCCTAGAGGTGGTACCAGGACCCTCAAACCAACACAGGCAAATAAATTCCAAGTTCACAATGAAGGTTCCAAAGCTGAGATGTTACTGAGGAGGCAGCTAAACTGCCTCTGGCTAGTTCAGGGACTCAAAAAGAGAACAGAATTTACATGTCCTAACCTGGGGCTCTCAGAGGCTGTGTGCGGCTCGGCTAGTCGCTTAGCTCAGAGGCACCTGCCCAAACTTCCTTTAGCATCATTAGTCATGGAATCTAAACTTAATTTCTGTTTGTGTAGGTCGGGTTAGGTTCAGACAGCAAGGATCAAAGAAAGAATGTCCCTCCTTCTAACATGCCCACTAACCCAATGGGTCAACCCAGTAATAGGTTTTCACTCCCATGCTTCCCGTGTGGATGGTTGATTCCGATGTCCAGTGTCTCCTTTTCCCACAGGCTCTCAGAGACGTCGTTAGTGGATGACTGGTGCTCCACCTTCACAGGCCCAGGTTCCATGTCTGCCACCTCCTAAGGTACCAGCACAAATTGGGCAGCATCCACTGCCCCCCCCCCAGCTGAGACCTGCTTTGCCAAGACTCTCTGAGCTCCACAGGAAGCAGTGCAGCCTAGAAGGGGCCCCTCTCCAACTCTCTGGACCCCAGTTTGCTGGAGCTCTTGCTCCTGGCTTCCGTACTGAAGAACCTTCTCTGCTCCCTTGCCCTTGAACTCTTGGGATGTAAGCTACAGTCATTCCCAAAATCGCCTGTTTTTTTTTTTTCCTTTTGTTCTTTTCTATCTTCAATCCATGTGTAGCTAATCTGGGAACCAATTCTGTTAAAGGGATTTTAGTTTGGAGATGTGGGAAGGATTGCTTCTAAGCCCATTTCTTCAAAAACTGGCTCCATGCCTGGCAGTGACCACCACCTGACCACCACCGATGCTGATTCTAAGATGTTTTGGGATTCACGCAGGAAGTGCATCGAAAAGGTTTCTGTCTCTCAGAGCAATGCTCCTCTGTCTGTTGTCATCAGGACACAACTCACAATACAAGCCATTCCTCAGACACTTAGCACAGAGTCCCAGACATCTTGGTTTTGTTACGTTTCTTGAAAAAGTACTTACACCATTTAAAAACACTCCTTCCGCACTGCAGGTGATGCACAGAGTTTCCACGTCATGTGGCTTTACCAGCACATAACAGATTTCCCCTCGAATCTGTCTCCATGGTGGGGCACGACACCCATTTGAAAATTCATAATCTGAAACCAGTGACGAAACCGTAAGTAGGAGTTCAGTTTAGCAAGTTGAAAGTATATCCGCTTCAAAAAAATAGGTATTGTGGGAAATGAGAGAGTGCATTATTTTGAATATCTAACTGGAATACACCCATGGGATAGTGTTTCAAACACAGTTGTGAAGGTATAAATGATGCCAGACGAACCTGAGAGGACACAAACCTGAAGTATATTCAATTGACTCCAGAACTGTCAGCTCCCCTTTTCCAGAGAAACGTTTGAGTAGCTCAATATCTTTCTTAAACCTCGTTGGATTCAAATGGATCTCTCTGAAACAAACGTTCAAAAATCAAGTGTTTTGAAACTGAATCTAAAGAAAACACATGGATACATTCCATAATATGTATGGGGGGAGGCTGCCTATTTGTAATTAATGCTGAAGTTCATTTTAACCATATTGGAATCATGCATCATCACTGGCAAAAACCTCAAGGAATTTGCATTGACCCAGGTTTTATATAGATGAAGAAAATCTTTGTATATATTATCCATACATGTATGATGTAAAAGTAGAAGGCAAAATGTCCAGAGAAACAAAGGGGACCAGTGGACTAGTGAAAGAGAGAATTTGAAGAATAAAATTAAAAAGTAAACAGAAAAGAAAATCATATCTACAATAACACTAAATACACATAAATATTGGTTTCTTTTAAAATTACTTCTTTATTTATTTGTGTGTATCTGTGTGTGCCAAGGACAGTTTTGTCTACAAAGTGAGTTCCAGGACAGCCAGGGCTGTGACACAGAGAAACCCTATCTCAAAAAGCCAAAAAAAAAAAAAAAAAAAGAAGAAGAAGGAAAATACTAGAAATATGAGCACTAGTTGTACTACACAAACTCTGCATGCTATTTGTGTTGTCACTTAATGATATGTGCCATTATCTAAAGAGTCTTTGAAAATAGCCAGGTGTTTAATGCCTTCTGACCTAGAGAAAACCCCACTAGACTGACCATATTAACTAAAAGTGTCATCAGCTCTTACACAAATAAAGCCAAGAGAAGGGACGTTTTGTTCCTGTAAACTGAAATGTAAACTCAATAGTAGTAACTTCTATACTTTTCCTGTATTACTTTCTAAAATGCTGAAAGCAATTTTGTAACTGATCTGGAGCTGTTTCTCTTCGCACTCACAGTGAGATGTGCTTTAGAGAATGATTGAGCAGATGTAGGTCCAGCTGCTTTAGCAGGATGGCGATTTTCCTTTTAATAAACATTTCATTGTCTTTGGTGATCGTATCAAGAATAGTTAAGGTAGCAGACTCTTTCATTTCACCATACTCCGAGCCCAAGATTTTCACTATAGGGTCTCTGTTAGCTGAAAAAAAAAACCATCAACATGAATAATAAAGATTACCCAGTACAACAAAGACTAAGAAACCCCACCAAATTCTCCTTCATTGGTTCCTTGCGTTCAGCTACCTCTGGCTGAGCCTGTTAGGTTCCTCTCTCCTTCTGGGAGTCTGTTGTACTAGGAACTGTCTTAAACCTCTTCGTACGCTCTTCCTTGTAGTATAGAAGCTGTGTACATCCTCTCTCTAGTAAGACCAAAACCAAGACTAACTCCCTTCTTCCACTGACTAGAGGATGCCGTGAGCAATAGACACATTCAACTCACATGCTCAGAGACGGTTCGAAGAGAAATGCTTTTGCCAACAAGAACCATCACTCAAGCTCTCTGCATCTGTGGCTCTACCTGCCGCTGTCCTCATTCCTTGTCTACATCTGTGTCTATGCCTGCCACCGTTCCCCATTCCTAAGCCCTTTCTTTCCCAAGCAGGCTTCCTTCTCTCTGCAGGTCTGCAACAGTTTTTCCACATGCTTCAAGTGCCTGACTTCACAGTGCCTTTTGGTGCACACAGGCTGACCTCCTGATGCTAACAATTGGGGAAACCAATGCAGCCAATATTTGCGCATGTTCCGAGACTGTGAAGGACAAGTAAAAACTCATGGCCAAGGTGATACAGAAACAGAACTGGATCCTAGAGATGCCAAAAATAGAGTTTGTAAATGTCAAAAACAATATAGTTGAAAATAAGGAAAAATGAGAAAAGCTTTGTTTAGAACAGAACATTCTAGAAAAATAAAACTCTGGATTTATTGGGATGTGGAAAGACAATGTCCATGAGATGAATTCTAAAAGTCTGACTGGACTGAAATGATGACATTAACTCTCCAACAGGAAGTGAGCTATGCCACAGAAGACCGCCTCGTGTGGTTTGATGTGAGGCAAGAAACAGGACCAAGGAACAGGCCACGTGTCAAGCACTTCAGCTTACCTACCTCATTGCTGTTGTCTAATAAAGATTTTTAAAAAGACACAAAAAATGAACTGCAAAGGAGGACCTGACTTCCAAATGGTCACATGCTATGAAACCGGGTTGAATGAAGACCTCATTGGAAGAACAAAATCCATTAAAGAACGAGGATCATTTAGTTAAAGCAAGGATATAGTGTTCTCTGGATTGTCTCCTCTGCTAACTACTATCTTGAATCTGGCTCTGCACTGGAGATTTCATCCCTACTCAAAGAAGCAGCTTTGTTGTATAGGTGGCTATATAATGAGTAGTGGGAACGAGATAAAATGAAGCTGCTTGTACACAATCATGCTTGCAGAAGTAAGTGAAGGATGTCAGTACCCTGTTCTATCATTCTTCGCCCTATTGAATGCTGGGTCTGCACTGAACCTGGATCTAGGCTGGCAGTCAGCTCCAGAGACCCTCTGCCTGTCTCCACCCCCACAGTGCTGGGGTTACAGTTACACACAACTCTGCCCAGCTTTTATGTCAGTTTTGGAATTTGAACTCAAGTCTTAATGCTTGCATAAGTGTGCATACCAACTGAGCCATCTCTCCAGCCCAAACATCTCCCTTTTTTAAGGAGCATTCTCTCACCTCACATAGAAGTGGGCAGAATTTAGTTAACCATATTCCTGGAATCTACTGGTCATCTAGTTTAAGCCCACAAAAGACACAGGATACATCATTACCTACCAGTGGGTGTTTCTCCTGATGGGAAATGTGTGTAACACAAGTGTAAGGCACCCAATCACAGTATTTTTCACATTAAACACTTGTGAATGAACGATAATGAGGTTAGTGTATTTCTTCAATGAAAGAAAAACTTTGCTGAATGCATATAATTATTCACAGAAGGCTGTGATTTCACAAATGAAACACAGTTGGGGAATGAGAAGGGAAGATAAGAAGGGCTGTGTCCTCCAAAGAAAGAGTTCAAATCCCTCTTGGAGGAAACACTGTGATGCACAACACTGTGTGCCAAGGGGAGGTAGACCCAGGCTGGTCCCGGGAACATGTCTTCTAACATGACCTGTTAGACTACAGGTCACTGGGCCTTCCAGAAGCCATTGGCTAAAATGAGAAACCTGGAAGCCTACTGGTGACACACCAGACTTCGCATCTAATGCAGAAACAGGATGTGGGCATTGACAGCTCAGACAAGGGAAAAGAATGGCAATTCTCAGGAAGCGGTACACACCACTTTTAAATCTTTAACATGGCAGAATTTTTTTTCAAGTGAATATAATAAAGGCCTCCCCCTCCCCCAAGACTGAGCGTCTGCAAGTTCAAATGCCAAGTGGAGCATGCATATCACCTTCAATACAGGCTTGTACCTCCTGCAGCTTGTTGTCTTTGGTAATACTTAACAACTGTGACAGTTGCCCAAAGCTCCTGACTTTAATCTGAGGCACAGAGAGAAGCAGCAGGGGCTCTCCATCTCCATCAACTTCTTCTGATTTGACTGTATTATCACTACAAAATGGGGGAGGGGGAGACGAAAGCTGAAGTTACCTTCACACCAAAAGACATTATGAAGATATTTTGACTGACATCCCCCCAGTCTCCAGGAACTAGAACTGGTTTCTTCCTCTGCACCCTCACGCTGTGAGACCCAGGCCTCCCCATCCTCCCCCACAGTGCATAGAATTCACTCTGAACTCAATTAAGTCACAGCTTCCAGGTTTGTTTCTCGAAGGATCTGCCTTTTTCTAGGGTGTTTTGAAAACCTCACTGGTTTCACCTAGGCACACACACGCTGGGGTTTTCCAATGTTACCTTATTTGTAAAAATTTTTATGCCACAGTAATTAGTGGTTAGGAATTTCCTCAGCCACTTTGTGTTTGCAAATAGAAAGGCGAACTAGAGTCTTGCGCGGGCTGTCTCCCCACTCTGAACACCACAATTCAGTTTCTTTTGTCCTTAGCACTATAAGCAGTTTTTTTTTAGTTATTTAATTAACATTCTTTTCACTTATTTTACGTACCGATCACAGTTCCCCCTCCCGATTCCACCCTCCCCATCTCCCATCTACCCCCAAATGGCCTTTCCCTAATCTCCTGGGCTTGTGTTTTACCCATTTTTAATTTTTTTGGTTGACATTTAAATAGTTTAAGATTTCCATGAGAGTGACATTGATATAGATTTCTATCACTTACAGCATGAATTAAACATCCAGTTTTTCAATTAGCTACTGCTTACTTATTTCATTACATGCTGATATCCCCAAGAGAATTGCTTGCATCTGAACACCTGATAAGCTGAAATGTGGGGAAGTAGGTGTGGAACATTCCTGATTGGCCATAAAGAGCAAATCCAATAGCTCCCAGACTATTCGGGTAATGTGTTAGTTTTCGGTACTGTCCCAAAATGCCTGAGATTATCAGCTCAAAACAGGAAAGGCTGGTTTGAGCTCACAATTTTTGAGGCTCTAGTCCACAATAATTTGGCTCTGTTGTGTTGGGACTGTAGCCAGGCAGCACACAGGGGTGGGGGTACACAGCAGCTCATGTATCTACACAGACCAGGAAGGAATGAGGAGGAAGATGGCTGAGTCCTGACATCCCCATTCAGACACAGGCCTCCAAGAGCCTGACAGCTCTCAGTAGGGCCTTCTCTTAAAGGTCCTTCCACCTCCCTGATGACCAAGAGGAAATGACCAAGATTTCACAGGAGACTTTGAGAGACATTTACCCCAATCAACCATGGCACTGTCATTAAAATAAAAATAAGCAGAGACAGAGACTGTGGAAGGCAGAAAAATAGCCTTCCAAAATACCCCCCCTTTAGGAAAAAAAAAAGGGATTAAACTGATGGCTAAGAAGGTGGACTAATTTAAGGATTTTGACCCAGGAAGAGAACTCCATCTCGGCGCTCTCTGAGACCAACAGATTACACAGGAGCAGGGAGTTAAAGATTATAAGAGGATGGAAGCTGGGTGACAGCTATGTGTGGAATGGAAGAAACTTCCATGAGCTGTGAAAAGAAAGAACAAATTCTCCTGAAGTCTCCTGAAAGCATGTGCTCTTATCATACTTTGATTTGGTCTCACACTGCAGATTCATTTTAGACACTACCTTCCAGAACTCCAGTAAACTTGGTGTTTTAGTAAGTGGTTGGTTTTGTGGTCATTTGTGGCAGCAACAGTAGCTACCACAGGGTCTCTGTCAGTGTGGTGCTGCCAGGTACCCATGGATATTGGCTTCATCCCCAGTACCTCAGATAGTACTGCATCTAGAAGATGTTGAAGGAGTATCTGTGGGATAACTGAATGCATAAAATACACGTAGACTTGGTCATGACATCCGTGTGGAAACTATGTTTTCTACACAACAAGCTCCTGGCATACTCTTTAGGATGAAGGACATTTCTAAAGGTGACTCACTTAAATCGATGGTCACTCAATGGCAAATAGATTATCATAGGACTGAGCTATGTGACAGCCAGAAACATCAAGCCATTGAACCGGGTATAGGGAAACTCATGGTGAAAACAGGGAAAGTGTGTGGGGGTGGGGAGGGGTGTCTCACTGCTCACCAGCTGAGGTTTATAATTTAGCAGAGGCCCAAGAACTACAGCGTCACAGGACACACAAAGGGAACTCCGGTTTCATCATTTTTAACATCTGAACAATGAGTTCTTGGAAAGAAAAACACTGCATCCCACTCAAGAAGAATGGGCTGGCTGGAGAGAGGGCTAAACCCCTGCTGAGCAAATCTGATGCCTCATCAATCCCTGGACCTTCCATGATGGAAGGGAAGAACCGATTCTAACAGTTGTCCTCTGATATTGACATGCATGCCATAGCACACATACCCCACACGCACACACACACATCATATACATGTGTAATAACAGATAAACTTCGCAAATATTAAACAAAAAAAGCTGCTGACAATGAATCCCACTTGTCCATCTAGAGAGACTTTCAAACTGTAACTGGGGAGGGCCTTTTAAAATACTCCATTGATACATCAAACCAGCAATGCGGGAACATACATATAAAATATAATATTTTAATATATATAATAATTAAATATATTTTTTAAATCCTCAACATTAATGTCCCAAACACAGTAATTACTTATAAATGTACAGCTAAACAATAACTCCAGAAAGGAGGCTCAGAAAGGATTTGTATTTCAGGGATTGAAAAAAGAAAACAAAAACAGCATGTTCAGTAGCAAACATTAAGCAGGAGTCGGGGAGTACAGCTCAGTGCACAGCACTTGCCTAACATGTGCAGAGCCCTGGGTTCCGGTCACCAAAACTGCAAACAAATCAAAGCCACCTGGATGCTGTGACCACTGAAACAGACATTTCACGACAGTTCAATTGCCACCCACAAAGTTCAGTCCTGTAGGTTGGAAGTGTCCCTGCAGACTGTGGGATTCAACCCTGTCGGTAACTGATGAGAAAACCAAGGCAAGAGCAGGGCATGGACATGGGCTGAGCCTGCCAGGCTCCAATGGATTGACCCATGGGCACCCGGGCAACTGTCAAATTCAGTGGGTCACAAAACAAGGCAGACAGACATGAGAACTGTGGGAAGAAGGGAGGGAGATATGGGGTAAGGGTAGTCAGTATGTCTTGTATACATGTATGAAAACATCCAAGAACAAGTTTAACTAATAACAATTAAAAATGTCAAATGTTAATAAAAAGATACCAATAGTTTATTTGAAAATGAAAGTTATTTCTCCCAAAATAAACTGCACTGGAGAACTACTAACAAACAGTCCTGCAGGATTAACATGTGGGGCGTGGTAACAGGGGGAACACCTTGTGCTCATCTATTCCATAAGAACCTGCACCATGCTAGGTGGTGGCGGCACATGACTTTAACCCCAAAACTCGGGAGACAGAGCCCGAGGGATCTCTGTGAGTTCAAAGTCAGCCTGGTCTAAACAAAGAAACTCTGTCTCAGGAAAAGAGAGAGAGAGAGAGAGAGAGAGAGAGAGAGAGAGAGA
>CABHPH010129824.1:0-23746 GCA_902168325.1 Peromyscus nudipes | reverse complement strand
ACAAACCCCGCCCACCTCCCCATAGCCGCGTGCGCGCGCCCCAGGCTCCGCCCACCTCCCTGAGCAAACCTTATTCTCCCTGCAGACCGCGCCCACTTCCCTGAGCCCCGTTAGTTCACGACTTAAGAGACGGTGTCTACCTCCCTGCGCGCGACTTTCGTGAGATCCCCGCGTCCCCTACCTGAGGCGCCAGCGCCCGCAGGGCCAGCGCCTTCCTCAGGCCGCCTCGGAGCGCGAACATGGCACGTCTGGAGCGCGCAGAAAGATCTCTGCCAGGGCTTGGACTCGCGCTCTCCCCACTTCCTGGCGCGCGCGCCCGCTCGCTTAGGCCCGCGCTGGACTGGGCGGGGCTTGGCGGCGCGGCCCCGCCCCTCCCCTCTGTAGACACTTTGCTTGGCTTTTGTGCTACTTAGGTTCTGGTTCCAGGGGTGGTTGCGGAGAGCTGAAGGCTGAGCTCGGTGCTGTTCTGCATCCTGGGCCACCCTCCACCACCACCCCCGCCCCCCCCGCCCCTTCGTGGGGCGCTAACACTTCAAAATTTAAAGGGCGGGGTAGCATGGGTGCTTTAAAATCTGGTCGTGGGAATGACCTCGCGGCAACCACCAGCGAGCCTTCATATTTATGGCAATGTACTCAGCATCCCAGTGTGCCCCCCCGCCCCCCGCCCGCCCCAAGCGTGGCCTGGGAGGCTCCAAATAAAGATGGGTTAATTTTCCTGGAGCCCCGAAGAGTGGGCCCGTGGGCCTGAAATCACACGTGGAGACTAAAAGTAATTTTATGTGATGTGAAAGCAGACCCCTGATGGCCTCTGATTTTTGGCCCTCAGAAAAACTTCATTTACCATTTGTATTTTTCTAGTGCGTGTTTTTGTTCTTCGTTGAGCATATTTGAGGGTTTTCCAACTATATTCACTTGGAAGATTAGGATTTAGAAACCTTTCGTTCTCAGGTACACCGCCTTCATTGGGTCTACAGTTCGCATTAAATAGCTAATTGATCCCAATATCTTGAATAATTTCTCTGATGAAAATAGCCTCTTGGCTACCTTACTAATGTACACTAGGCTACATTATTTACTGGTCATCAGGGGTTAAAAATCTTTTTGGTGTTAAACTTCTGGAAATCTTGTGAGCCTTTAAACCCCTAATGATTTTATGCTTAGCAAATACATATAGCTCTAAAAACAAATTACACGGACTGAATGTCATCAAAATATAAAGGCAAGTTACTGAAAAACACGCATGCTTCTTTATATAGGTAGTAAATAACAATCTAGGGTGTAAGACAAGCATTTTAAGTAGTGATGAGCATAAAAGGAGTTTTGACATTTGCAGCAACTGTAAATATATGTATGACTTTTATTGATTAAAATATCACAAGTCCTGATAATACTGTGCTTTAGGTTGGGGTCCTGGAGAAGTCCCACAAAAGACCACCATCCATGTATGCAATCAACAAGAGCATTCTTTATTCCAGCATGCTGGGGCCGACCATTCCACACAAAGGCAAAATGGCAACCCTGAGAGGAGCTCACAGGCTCCATTTAGGCATAGCCAATGGGGATGTCCTAGACCAGTTAGGTCATTTTAGATATGATTGGCTTCAGCACATGGCAATCATATCCGTGCATTCTAATTGGCCAGGGCTAGTCAGGGGCTGATTAAGACTACAGCTATTACATCTTTGGGCAGGCCTGAACAAGTCCCAGGCTTTGTCCTTATTTGGTTATCTGCTGACTGTGGCTCAGGCCTGGCCTACATGTATGGGGCCTCCTTGTCCTTGCTGTTGGGGGTGTTGGACATTGTCCTTTGTGGCTCTTTCAGAAGCTGCTTGTTCAGTCTCAGGAAACTGAATTGAGGCCTGATCTCTGAGAGAAGACTGAGCAGCCTGTTATGGCGTCTGCTCGGTCCGTTTACTTTATTCCCTTCTTTCATGACCAAAGGGGATGCAGTTGGTTACAGCTGAGATACAACTTTTACCCGTCCTAGTTACCAGACACTCTGAGTGCTGTCAACAGACTGCTTCGGACTAATTACACACCACTGCTCTAGAGTGTTAGGTGTCAAAGAAACCTGGGGCGAATGGCTAAGAGGTGCCTATTAACATATCACTTCTCATTCCCCCCCACCCCACCCCCTAAACCTCTCCAGCCCCTGAACTTCGCCCCCCCAATCTCCCCTTTCCTATATAAGTTCAGCCATTTGGCCACACGTTCCCTTAGTCCCCCCATTGGTCCTCTCTTCATCTATTTGCCCTCTTCTCCTCTTCCCTCTCCTTTCTCTTCCTCCCTCACTCTCCCCCCATTTCTCCCCTCTCATGGCCCCGTCTATTCTACTGGTCATGTTCAGTCTGAACCCTTCCAGATGCCTTTGGCTGTTCTCTTCCTCATATCTACAATAAAAAATCTTCTCAACCATGCTCAGGAATGGTCATGTCCTCATCTTCATTTCAGAGCACATACCTGCTGAATTGCTGACTCTGTGGTGTGCATAAAATGCCCCAGGACATACCCATTGAGTTGCTGACCTCTAAGTTGTGTGTATATTAATCTTAACTAATTACTATCAAAATATTTTATATATATTGATACTTTCCCTACCAGTGTGTAAGGCTTTTCTGACCATGTTTTTTATTATTTTTCATCTAGTTTGACTTTGGTGAAAATACATTTGTACACCTCAAACAACAAGTAGGTATAAATTCCAGGATAAGTTTGACCTATGATGCTGGCAAACAGGACAATGTCCTTGGTGGCATTCCTGCTTGATTTTGTTCAAAGGTTAGACTTGGGCAACTGTGCAGTTGGAAGCAAGTGCGGTGGATCTTCTGCTAGCCCAGCTGGTAGGAGGCCAGGTACATGTAGGGCTCTGGATGCTTACCTTCTGGATCCATATTCCTTGGAGAAATTTCTCTTTTCAGAACTATATTCTAAGGCCACTAGATGGTGACATAGATTTACTTTTCTTTCTTTAGGCATAGCCCTCCCTCCTGCCCCCATCCCCCCATTGGGGATTGAACCCAGGGTTTCTGGGATGTCAGGGAAGTGTACAATAAACTGAGTTGTATTTCCAGCTCCTATTTTTTTTTTGAGTTTTTGTAAGTTAAACTATAAGTATTTAGAGTGGAATTAATTGTGTGTGTGTGTGTGTGTGTGTGTGTGTGTGTGTGTGTGTGTGTGTGTTTATGGTATGTAATGGTTGTTTAATTTCAGTAAAGGCAAATTACTATCACGATGTTTATGAGTTGCTTTATTGTATTTAAAAGGAGCTTTTTTTGTAACAGAAGTAAAAGTCGGGTTCATTCAATGCCGCTTAAGTTTATGAATTGCTATATTACTGAGGTGTGTGTAGTAAAGACAAAAATCAATTTTCATTAATAAGTGTCCTGCTTATATCACCAAAGTGTCTTTTGTGTGTTGAACATTGAATGAAGAGCTGTGTGGAAGGAAACAGACTAAGGCTCTATTCTTCAACTGCCAACAGGTGTTCATATTTCTATATCTATTTGCTGATATCTTTATATATTTAATGATAGCATAAGTTTATCATTTCTATTAAAGTATTTTATTACTAAAACATATGAAAATGTGTACTTACTATATCTTTTTATATATGTTTAAAATACCCCTTTTTTTGGATTTGGATTAAAAGTGAATTTTCGTGCCAGTGACATTTTGAGACCCGTCAGCCATAAATGCAGCAATTGCCTAAGGCTCGGCATACTTACTCTTTCACTCTCTTTTTCCTACAGATGGACTTTGGGAAGAATTTTCTACTTTATATTTTCATCATTAAATATAGCTTGTATTGGTTTTTAATCTATTTTTAGATTGATTTGGCTTTCACTGGTTGCTTTTATCATATCTTTGGAATGAATTTGTTAGTTTATTTTCAGGATTGTATTGCAGGGTAGAACATTAATGTAATGGGTAATCAAACAGAGGGGCCTGTTGTAATCTTTTCCATTCTCAGGAGCTTCAGGATGCTGCCTAGGATTTCTCCACATATTCTAAGTTCAGACTTCTCTATGTCTTTTATGAGAGTTGACACAGTATATCAGAACTTTGCAGATTAAACTTTGTGCTGAAAAACATTCCCAGTAATAGTTCCAGTGTAGCTTTATAGTGCTGCTTCATAATCTGGACTGTTTTCTTCACATATCAAGACACTTGGTGTAAAGAAAAATTGTTACTGGTTTTTATCATCCCCTGGAGTTTTCTGAAGCTCCTCCCACTTCACACAACATAGACACTGAAAAACAGGTGGAAGGCAAAGCTTTAGAGACTTGAGAATAATCCAAATTTCATACTATTTTCCACTGGAAAATTAGTCTGTTGTGTTTGGAATGAGATATGTTGGTTAATACATCTTAGTAGCCTTATGTAGTCTTTTTATGATGCTGTCTTAGGGTTTTTTATTGTTGTGAAGAGACACCATGACCATGACAACTCATAAAGAAAACATTTAAATTGAGGTGGCTCGCTTAGAGTTTCAGAGGTTCATTCCATTATCATCTTGGTAGGAAGCATAGCAGTGTGCAGTCAGACATGATACTGGAGAAGTAGCTGAGAGTCCTACATTTTGCAGGCAACAGGAAGTTGACTGAGATACTGGGTAGTATCCTGAGCATAGGAAACCTCAAAGCCTGTGCCCACAGTGACATCACTTCCTCCAAGAAGGCCATAACCACTCCAACAAAACCACACCTCCTAATAGTGCCACTCCCTATGAGATTATGGGATTATGAGGGCCGATTACACTCAAACTACCTCAGATGTCTTTTATCCCCCCTTCTGATTTTTCGAGACAGGGTTTCTCAGCAACCCTGGCTGCCCTGGAACTCTCTTTGTGTACCAGGCTGGTCTTGAACTTAAGAGATTCACTTACTTCTCCTAGGATTAAAGGTGTGAGCCCAACCACTAGGCTTTATGATGACTTCTTCAATGAGAGCTTTATTTATTTGATGCCACCCTTGTCTCTCTTTAGTTACCCTTCTATGTGTTGTTTCTAATTCTTAAATCACATACCATATTCTTATGTTTTTCCTCTAAGATAATGCCAATGATTCATAGTTCCTAGACAAGGGATCATCCCATTCTAATGTGCCTGATACTGTGTAATTACTGAATGTATCATATGGATTAGACATGAAGTATCTCCTGAAGGCTCTGGTGCTAAAGGCCTGGTGTGATGAATAGTTTGTCAGCTTAACACCAACTGGAGTTGTAGGGGAAAGGGGCTGGCTAAAGAAACTCAGTGAGATCAGAGCCATCTCTGTCCCTGGCCAACTGACCAGTGAAACCAACCAATCACAGAGCAGGAAAGTAGCACCCTGGTCCTGGAGCCCAGAACCAGGGAAAGAAACACAGCCTGGGTTTGGGACCTGAGCCAGAGAAATGAACACTTTATCCCCAAACCAAGGAAACATGCCCTGACTCTGAAACCAGTACCAAAGAAACACTCTTGGTTCCTAGAATCAGAGTTAGTGAAAGAAATGTTCTCTGACCTTAGAACTAGAGTCAAAAAGCTAAGAAAGGCCAGTGAAAGAAACACAGTTTGGCTCTGAAACCAGGGCCATCTCTGCACCTAGCCCACAAAACTGACCAATCCCTGGGCAGAAAAAACTAACCAATCCCTGGTTGACTCCACCCCCAAGATATCCTATATAAACCAGCCTGCCTGGTCAGTTGTGGGCTGTTCTCTCCACCCTGGTAGAGACAGCTATTTTCCTGGACTCCTCCTTCCTAAATAAATCTCTTTCTCAAAAGAGTTTTGGGTGTGAAGATCTTCATTTACTGGCACAGAGAAGAACCTTGCTGAGACATCCTATAGTGGACTGAGGAAGGGGGAGCTGAAAAGAAAAACCTTGCTGAGATGTCCTTCAGTAGACAGAGCAAGGGGGAGCTGAAAAAGTGACACTTTTCTCCTGAGCCAGAGGAGATTTCTACATTTCTGCAGGGGTTTCCCCTTTGCAGAGTGAAGCAAAAGAAGCAACATCTTAGGCCAGAGAAGAAATAGAGCTCTGCTAGGGAGCCCCCTTAAGTGGGGGCTGAGCAAAGCTCAGTTGTAGTGGCTCTCCAGGAGAGGAGCAGGATTGCTATATCCTGCAGGGAGACCATTCCCCCACCACACCAGGTATAGCCTGACTCCTGAAGAGTCAGGATACCCTTCCCTGCTGAGCTGTCCTAGCAGCTCCAGGCCTGACTCTCCCAAGCAGTCAGAATACCTTCCCTTCCAGGGCTGAGCTGTCTCATTGCAGCTCCAATCATCAGAGCTGTCCTAGCAGCTCCAGGTATCCGGAATACCTCCAGGGCTGAGCTGTCCTAGTAGCTCAAGGTATCCGGAATACCTCCAGGACTGAATTGTCCTAGAAGCTCCAGGTATCTGGGGTACCTTGCCCTGCAGGGCTGAGCTATCTCTTCACAGCTCCAGCTGTCAGAGCTGTCTTAGCAGCTCAAGGTGTCGTCTGACTTCCTAAGTAGTCAGGATACCTTCCCCTCAGAGTTCCAAACTTATAGGAGTCACCTGGGAAAGAGTGTCTCAGGGGGAAGGGGGCTGTCTAGGCCAGGTTGGATCATGAGGGCTCTTTCTTACTAAGAGAGTAGTTGCTGATGATTAGGCTATGGGAGAGTGTGACTGGAGGAAATAGTCACTAAGACAATACTTTTAGCAAGTTCATCTTGTCCCTGGCCTCTCTCTCTCTCTCTTTCTCTCTCTCTCTCACTCACTCACTCACTCTTTGCTTACTGGGTGCTATGAGGTAAGCAGTCTACTGTACCACATGCTTCTCCTGCTATAACATGCTGCCTTATCATAGTCCCATACCAATGGAGTCAACTGCTGACTCTGAGAAACCTCTGAAGCTGTGAACCAAAATAAATCTTTCCTCCCTTACACTGTTTATTTTGTCCCAGCCATAGGATCTAACAATAATGTCTGTGACACTTTCTGCTTTATCCATTTTCTCTGCTCTAATTTTGCCTGGAGAAGCTGGTATTACCATTTTACACTGTAAAAAATGAATCAAGACATTCAAAGAAGTTAAGTGCTCTCCAAAGACAACAAATTAAGCAAGTTAGAGCTGGTTCACTCATTTCTGTCCACTCTTCCAGTGAGTTTCTCAAAACTTTATTTCTTTCCTGTGAGTCATTTCCATATATTTATTTTATAATGTTCACTGAACAATAATTCATATCTCTTTTTATTCACCTAAAAGTGAAATTACTGAGTCAACTTCATTGGATACTTCTTTTCTCCATTATCCACTCATCTTATAGGAAGAGAATGCTGTTCCTACCAATTTTTCTACTATGTGATTTTATTATTTGTCTCAAATTATTAAGTTGAAGTGTCTCAATTTAAATTCTGTTTCTCTGATTTCTTGTGAATTGACCATTTTTCAGAATTTTATAAGTTGTGTCATTTTTATTTTTTAAGGTCCTGGTTTATTACATTTGTTCGGTTTTCAGTCATTTTTTTGGTTTTTGTTTGTTTTATTTTTTCTTATTGATTTGAAGACTTACTGAAGATGCTGGAAGGAGAAACATAGCAACTACAGAAATACTTAAGATAACAATGACCTCCAGTGTTGACTTCTTGTATAATTTCCAGACAGACATGTTCAGTGGGCCAGAGGGGCAGGGGATCACATTGAATGAAGGTCTAGAAATTCACACAGCAATAGTTTGTATGTGTGTAGGTGAGATATGCTGTTTTATGCTATCTATGACACAGGGTTATTACAGGAATAAAAACAAACAAATGTTTAGAATGAGGACTGATACTGGATTGTGGTTTCTCTTTAAGCTTTCACAATATGACAGATGTTATGCCAGATGTATTTGACATATGAATTTACTCAAAAATTGATTTATTTTTTCTAAGTTGAAGTTTAACTCAAACTGGTAAGCCAAGATAGATTAGAAAACACTTTGCCAACAGAAAAGATTCATTCATTATATTATTGCCCACAAGTCGATTTGTACTTGCTAACTCACTTGGATAGAAGGAAGTTTTTTTATTTTATTTTTTATTTTATTTTATTTTATTATTTTACCCTATAAAATTCAGAAAGATAAAGTCTACAGACAGTCTTCTCTGCAGAATGTATGAGTAACTGAAGAACATGGTTTTCGAGCATGCATTCCTGAATTTGAATTCTGTTTTTGAAACTTAATAGTTGTGTGACTTTTTAAGTTACAAGTCATTTTGTCTCTCTGGTTTTCAGCTTGATTGTTGATTGGTGAGAATGATACTGTCACTTAAGGTGATGGTGATAATAAAATAATTTTCATTACTTTATTTCCCTATAGAATTATAACCATGTTTCATTTAATGATGACATTCTCAGGAATGCATTGTTGAGATTTTTATACTTGCATGATCATAGAATATACTTACAAACTAAAATCACTACTTCATTAGACTGTGTAGTTTACCAGATTCCTGTGTTCTATGCAGTCCACAACTAGCCAAAACATTATGTGCTATGTGACTGTATTCACTTGATAAGTTTTTACACTGATATTATAGAATAATAGAACTAAGGGCATCAATTAAATATCCATGCCGTTAGGGGACAAGTTTGTCAGCAGCACAGGGAAAGGCCTTGGGTTTACTTGTAAAGTATGTATGCATCATTATTTTGATAGGAGGTAGAGTTTGAGAAGTTTCAAATAGGGATTTAGATAATCATGCTTTCTGAATTGACCATGGGAGACAATGACTGCTGTTGTCTCTGCTTGAAGCCATTGCTGGGGAGGTGGTCTATGAGTGTGGGGTCTGAACATGTTCTAATCCTTAGATTACAACCAAGGAAACACAGTCTAAAGGGGTAAGTGGTGTCACATGAACACACTTATAGTAGAGTCAGAACCAGGTTTCAGATCTTCTGGTTTCTAGTCCAGGCTTTGTTCCCTCAGCCTTCCTCTATGCCAGTGGTTCTCAACTTTCCTAATGATGTGACCCTTTAATACAGTTCCTCATGTTGTAGTAACCCCCAACCATAAAAATTATTTTTGTTGCTACTTTGTAGCTAGAGTTTTCCTGCCTGGCCCACAGTCAGGACAAATCTCTGTCACCCGCCAGCCCCACAGCCGCTCAGACCCAACCAAGTAAACACAGAGACTTATATTGTTTAAACTGTTTGGCCTAATGGCTCAGGCTTCTAGCTATCTAGTTCTTACATCTTAAATTAATCCATTTCTATAAATTTATACCTTGCCACGTGGCTTGTGGCTTACCAGCATCTTCACATGCTGCTTGTCATGGCGGCGGCTGGCAGTGTCTCCCTCCACCTTCCTGTTCTCTCAATTCTCCTCTCTGTTAGTCCCGCCTATACTTCCTGCCTGGCCACTGGCCAATCAGTGTTTTATTTATTGACCAATCAGAGCAATTTGACATACAGACCATCCCACAGCACTACTTCATAATTGTAATTTTGCTACTGTTGTTAATGTTAATGTAAATATTTGATATGCAGGATATCTGATATTGTGACCCTGTGAAAGAGGGTCATTTGACCTCCAAAGGGGTAGTGACCCATAGGTTGAGAACCACTGCTCCATGCTAAGCTGGACTCATGGCTGGCGTGGTCTTTCTTAGTCTCCAAGGCAAAGAATGTCAGGACTGAGCATTCTGAGTCATGCTGATGTGGGGTCACTGTCTACTTTCTGAAGTCCCTGGATTAGTGTCTCTGCCATTGCATTTATCAGCACCATTGTCCTTTGAATCACTTCATTTTAAAAAAGCTAATACAGTAACCTAAAGAGAGTTCAAGGAGCAAACATTTAGAAGACCTAACATCCTCAGAAAAAAACATTACAGAATCTTATTTTTTTTTTTTAAAAAAAATGGCTCAGTGGTTAAGAGCACATACTGTTCTTACAGAGGACCTAAGTTCAACTCCCAGCATCCACATCAGATTGCTCACAGTCACCTGTACCTCCAGCTCTCAGAGACCCAGCATCCTCTTCTGGCCTCCACTGGTATACACACACACACACACACACACACACACACACACACACACACACTCACACAATCTTTAAAAAACAAAACATGTATATTTTGCTAAACACCACAGCAATTTTCAGCACATTGAGCAGAAAATCCAAACCCTTCCCAGTTTCATGTGAGTTGGCTCCTACCTCTCCTCACTTCACTCTTCCTCTTAGCTCACTACATTCTTGCCTACTGCCTTCCTGTTGGTTGTTGAGCGTTTAAACTCATTTCTTCTGAGAACTTCTGTCTGTACACATTCTGACACCCTTGCTTGCAGCATTCTTTCTCTTCCTGGCTTGATCATTCTCATTGTTTAGACTTTGGGTAGATAATCATCCCAGAGCGATTACCTCTAGCTATACTGGGCCCTTGTCACCCCACTCACTGCCCTCCTCTTTTGCTCTATTTTTAGCCAAGGTTATGTTATTTAACTTGTACATCTCATATAACTCTTCAGGAATACTGATTACATGAAAGCAGGTACTTTGTCTTGTTAACTATGGACTTTCAATATGTAGTGCCTTGAATACAGATCAGTGAGTATCTTTTGTATGTCAGATACTGGTTCTGATTGGATTGAAGAGAGTTCAATCTTTAGAGACTTCATTTTTTTTTTCAAGGCAGGGTTTCTTTGTGTAGCCTTGGCTGTCCTGGAACTCTCTCTGCAGGCTGGTCTCAAACTCACAAAGATCTGCCTATCTCTGCCTCTATGATGGTACAGCCCTGTAATTCCAACATTTAGGAAGCTGTCCTAGTTAGGGTTACTATCACTGTGATGAAACACCATAACCAAAAGCAACTTGGGGAAGAAGGGGTTCATTTGGCTTACACTTCACATCATAGTCCATCATTGAAGGAAGCCCGGACAAGAACTCAAATGGGATAAGAACCTGGAGACAGGAGCTGATGCAGAGGCCATGGAGGGGTGTTGCTTACTGGTTTGATCCCCCATGGCTTGCTCAGCCTGCTTTCTTATAGAACCCAGGACTACCAGCGCAGGGATGGCCCTCCTACATCAGTCATTTAATTGAGAAAATGCCCTACAGGCTTACTTATAGTCTGATCTTATAGAGGTATTTTCTCAATTGTCATTCCCTCTTCTCAGATGACTATAGATTGTGTCAAATTGACATAAAACTAGCCAGCACAGAAGTGGGGAGAGGAGAATAGGAGCTTGAGGAAATCATTAGCCAGATAGTGAGTTCTAGACTAGCCTAGACTGCACAATGAGATCCCTTTTCAAGACAAACAAATAAACAAACCTGAAAACCAAAACAAAGAAAAACAAATGAGACTGTGTTCATCTTTTCCAGATTATCCTGTGCTCCTAATGTATCTAGACAGTCCAGGCCCTCCTAGGTGATGCTACTCTGCCCTTCTTTTGCAGACACAAGACCTGAATGATTGGAGAAGAGAAGTGTACCACAACCTTAGTTCCCCAGATCATCATGGATCTCTTCCAAATGGGAACCAAGGTATACAGAATTCCTCACCTACCTGCCAGTACAACAGAAACAAAACCAAGACACTGCCTGTCCTCCCTGCCCAGTAGGTTGGGCTGCTATGTCCAAAAGTGAGACTCATGTCAATCCTTTCCAAATGGTGAGGGATAAACTTGTTTGTAGCTGTAATGCAATGATCCTACATTCTTGATGGAACAGGAAAGGCCTGGCTATGACAAAATACCTGGGAACAATAAAGTTAGAAAAAGAAAGGTTTATTTTGTTTTATGTTTTTAGGGGCTGTAAGAATGGGTGCTTAGCACAGCTGCTTTTTGGACTATAGAACCCAGGTAGTACATTATGGTGGAAGAAAGCCGCTCACTTTGTGGCAACCAGGAAACAGAGACAGAGGAAGGGGTTCCAATATACCTTTCAAGGGCCCAAGACCAGAGATGTATTTTCTTCATCTAGGCCCCACCTGTTAAGCTTTTTACCACCTCCTACTGTTGCTGCTACTAGTTGACCAAGTCAACTGATGAGATCGGGGGAGGGGTGCTATTCTAGATCCAAACCATAATAAGTAGCATGATGTTTCCTTAATGTATGCATATTTACAATACGGACAATAAATTATTCCTTTCTCCTCATTACATCAATTCCAAAGAGGATGATGAAAATATAAAACCTAGTAAAAAGCACCAGAATATATAGGTAATTTTTTTAATTAGGGCAAATGTTTCCACATCTATAATGACCTCATTTAAATAAAGATATTTCAAACATCTCTGTTAAGTAGGATAAAAATGAAATAAATATTAGTTAAATTATAAATAACATTTCAGCATATAAAGTAGAGTCATCAAAACTTTTAGTATGCTGATCTATTATTTTCTAAGTGAGTGACTGACAATTAATACAGACAACACAGATGATTATAAGAAAGAAGTTTAATATTTTCATGAATTCCATTTTATATTCCAAAATAAGCTATGGAACAAAACATTTCAGGCAAAAAGACAAAATTTACAAGGTTCACATATTTATTAATAATTTAAAAATATGGTTACAAGCTTGGAAATGTGATCTCATTTGAACAAGGAGTTGTCCTACAGAAGAGCTATTCTGAAACAAATGAAAAACAAAGATCATGATATAGTGACCAAATATCTTTGTTAGAAAGCATCTGAATGAAGTAAATATTAGTAAAATTAATAATAAGACATTTCAGCTTATAAACCAATGAGCATTCAAAGATTTTACTGGGACCAAATGACATTATTTTTAAATTTTTTTTTTTTTTCTTTTCCAGACAGGGTTTCTCAGTGTAGTTTTGGAGCCTGTCCTGGATCTGCCTCTGTAGACCAGGCTGGTCTTGAACTCACAGAAATCCACCTGGCTCTGCCTCTCGAGTGCTGGGATTAAAGGCGTGGGCCACCGCTGTAATGTATGTCAGATAATGAAGTGGCATGGGGAAAAATGAATTCTATTTCCCATGTAGAGATGGGTTTCATAAAAGAGACCTAGATGGGCTTAAAAAATGCAAGGGACATAGTAAATTAACTTACCACTTCCTTCAAATAAAAAGTAGAAATTCAATTGAGAGAATTGAAGCACCGTCTACTGGCACACATCACATCAGGTACTGAAACCGTCGGTAGGAAACTATTTTAACGGTGAAAACGACTCAGGAATTAGGAACATATTCTGCTGAATATCTAGGTAATTGACACTTTCTCGAACTGGAAAGACATTGCATAAGACTTATAAAGTTATAAGCTGAATTGAATTTGTTCTAAAAATAACTCACGCCCAATGAAACAGCTCACCAGCAGCCATGACTCTGGGATCCTCATGAGACCGATGTCTCCCTGCTGCACGACTGTCTGCGCTCTCGCACCACCACAGAACATGGACTGCAGAAGTAAATCAGAAATGCATTTACACACAAATACAGAGAAATTAAGTGAAAAAAAAAAAAAGTCCAGGCTGAGCAAAGTGTCCCAGCATAGGCCCCAGGTTCCAAAAAGCCAGCTCATGCACTAAGGGACAGGTCCCGGTCCCACTGCCTGGGGGCCTCCCAAACAGTTCAAGCTAATCAACTATCTCACTTATCCAGAGGGCCTGGTCCAGTTTCATGGGAGCTCCTCAACTATTGGTTTATAGTTCATGTGTTTCCACTAGTTTGGCTATTTGTCCCTGTGCTTTTTCCAATCATGGTCTCAACATCTCTCGCTCTTACAAACCCTTCTCTCTCTCACAACTGGACATGCCTCGACTGACTCTACCAGGCTGAGCTGAATCCCCAGGGGAGTCCTTGCTCTGGAGGAGATGGGAATGGGGGGTGGATTGGGGGGAGGGCGGGGGTGGGGTGGGAGGAGGGAGGACAGGGGAATCTGTGGCTGATATGTAAAATTAAATTAATTATAAAAAGTCCAGTTACTTTAAGTTAAAAGACTGATGCTAAATATTTCAGTGATAAGATTTTAGAGAAGTCAGAGACTTGGAAAAGAAAATTATAGATTTATTAATCCAACTGGTTTTATAGATGAAGAAATGAAACAGGCTTGAAAAGGGAAGAAAAGTAAGATAGCTAAAGGAACTCAAGATCCAGACTGTATGACTTCCTACTATATCTTATAGTACTTTATTTTTGCATCTTATGTTGGCAGCTGAACTTGGTAATGAATGCGCAAGGGTCACCCAGATGGTACTGGTTTTGAAGGCATACAGGTGTCATGGAGAGCAGCTGAGACTTGGCACTGTGTATAGCAGGGTTGGAGTCCCTGAAGAGAGACCAGGAAAGGTCACTGGTGAGGATGCAGCCTCAGCTGCATCAGAGGACTCAGCATATTGGAGATGCCAGGATAGTGAGAGATTGCCCAGGGCAGTGGCAGCTGTGGAGCAGAGCAGGCTGAGTCTAGGAGGTAAGCTGTGTGTTCTGAGGTTGGCAAAACTAGAGAAGTGGAGCCTTCAAGGCCCTTTGAAGCCCAGAAAATAGATCCATGAGTAGGTCCCAGATGTCAGGCACTGAACTTTTTTATACAATTGAATTTTGGGTTTGCTTTGAATTTGATACTGTGCTCTGGTTCTTCCATCTTGGAATAAGATTTTACAAGCGCTTACAGTTAAGAGACTTTGGATATTTTAAAGAGATTGAACTTTTAAAGATGGTATGACTTTTAAAGTTATACTACATTTTATACTGTGATAATATTAACATGACATCTTGGGGACAAACAAGGGAAAGCTTATAATTTAATCACGATGTGTTTATATGTCAAGCTGACTATGGTTAAATTGTGTTAGTTTTTTGTTACCTTGACACAAAAGCTTGATTTATCTGAGAAGAGAGAGTTTCAGTGAGAAAATGTGCTCTATAAGATAGATTGGGGCAAGACTGTGGAGCATTTTTCTTGATTAATGATTGGTGTGGAAAAGTCGAGCCAACTGGGGATGGTGTCACTCCTGGCTTGGGAATGTATACCTGGGTCATATAAAAAGCAGATTCAGAAAATCAGGGGGAGCATGCCAGTAAACAACATTCTTCTCTGGCTTTGCTTCAGTTCCTGCCTTCAGGTTCCTGCCTTGAGTTCCTGCCCGACTTTTCTTCCTGGTGGACTACTAACAGGGAGAATAAGCTGAAATAAACCCTTACCTCCCCTAGTTGCTTATGCTTGTGGTGTGCTATTGCAGCAATAAAAACCTAATTAGGACAAGGGATATAGTTCAGTGGTAGAGCACTTGTCTAGCATGCATAAGGCCCTGGGTTCAATCCCTAGCACCGATAATAATATATTTAAAGGAATAAAAAGATTATAAAGAAATACACTATTTCTTGAGGTTCTTATGGTTGTTAAAATTTGTTCATTTTATGTGCCAGAGAACAGAAGTTTAGCATTTCAAAATAGTTTTTGTAGGTGTTAAATTCTAAATAGGAAAGAGACAACTTATCAACGCTTTAAAATGATAAAAGTACAAGAACTTGTCAATAATATATGAACTTTAACTGAAGAATCCTAGCAGATAAATAGGTCACTAATATGCACAGAAATTTTAAAATAAATGGACATCTGTACCTCTGTTGAGTTTTCCATATTCTGCATGAAACACACCAATTAGTTCAGTGTAGCCTTGTTTGGCATGGGCAGTTACTGCTCTTTCAAATGGTTCACCCCATAGAGCTGGGCCACCAGGTTTCATAAGAAAAGTAACAAGTTCATAGACTCCTAGAATATGAGAAAAGTAATTTAAATAAGATAGTTAAGGAATTTTTACTCATATTCATATTCACTTGGTTTCAGTAGAAGCCTGATCTACATGTACATATTTGAAGGATTGCTCGTATACACATTTATACAGATGCATTAATTACATTTGCATCATTTCCCTTAATTTTATGCTTAGAACTCCATTGTCCATGTTTAACTTATTTATGCTATTACATTTAATTCTACAGATGACAAAAAGTAGGGGGCCAGTGAGGGCTGGAGAGATAGTTCTGTAGTTAAGAGCATGATCTGCTTTTGCGGAGGACCAAGGTTCAGTTCCCAGCACCCATGTCAGGAAGCTGGCAACTGCCTTTAACTAGCTCTAATATATCTCACACTTCTGGTTTCCACAGCAGGTATCTGCATTCACTGCATACACACACACACAGACACACACACACACCGAGAGAGAGAGAGAGAGAGAGAGAGAGAGAGAGAGAATTAAAATGGTTTTAAGAGAAGAACTAGAAACTATATATAAATTATTTGAAATATTTTAGTGTAAAAACTTGTTCCTAAAGTAGATATTGAGAAATTAGTGGAGTAAGATATTTTGATTGGCCTAAATGTATACTTTTAGGAAAGAACTTAAATAATTTTCCATGGATTTGGAGAGGTGGCTCAGTGACAGAGCACTTGCCATGAATGTATAAAATCCGTGGTTAACAACAAAATAAAATAAAGTTTTCTGCAATGCCTATGTTTTTACTCTCAACTTCCACCATTTATCTTTGTGTATTTTGCCACTGTAAATTTCCATATCCAATAGGAAGAGAAATCTAACAATGTAGCAGAAATGATATTTATATTTCCATATTTTGGCAAAACAAACCAACCTATAGATATAATTTTATTGTTCCTAAATGTTTTATCTACATATTTGAAATGCATTTTATCTCTCTCCACAGAAGTGTAGAATCAGCAGAGGCAAAGAACTAGGTTACAAGTAGACCTAATGGAGAAGACAACTATTTTATTTAGATGTGCTGAGAGCTTCTAGGAGACCTACGGGGGCAGGAGCCAAATAAGGTTTTTCAGGTTTCTTTGGGGTGTCATCTAAAACATACTACAAAGCTGAGAACAACAAAGAAAAATAAATTTCTAATTAGTTTATGCTTTTCTAATCTGACTTCTTGTGAAAATTAGACTTAGCAATAGTTTCTAAACACAAGAAGTAAAATCAGCAAGAAGAGAAAGAATTCTTTTCAAACTGAAAGTAAGGAAGAGGGGCACAAAAGTTATAGTAATAGAGCTTGGCTGTTTCACTTAATCAGTTCCCCCAAATGGTCTGTTTTGAAGGAAAAACATAGACAGTGATTTAAAATTGGGTGTAACTTATACACATATTTAATATAATAAACATATCTATATTTGTATAGGGATATATAAAATATAGTTATATTTAAATATTAATATTGTTTTAAAATGATGATAGAATATATGAGCGCTCACCACCCCACCAATGGTCTCTGGCTCTCAATGTGCAGTGTTCAACCTTTATTGACCATGGAAATTTTCTATAACATAGCTAAGGTTTACAAATCCAGAAACCTTCAAGTGGGAAGAATTTTTCATTGGTCCTCACTTTTTAAGGATAAGCAAAGAGCTGCACTTTACTTTTATCTCAATGATTACTTATGTCCATATATAAAAGGGAGGCTCCCCCTGGTCTCAAAGTACATAAGAACTTAACATCTGTACCATTTCAGTCATGAAAACTCACAGAGGCTAAGAGAGACACACCTTCCTTGGGAGGCGTTCCCATTTTGCACCATGGTACCAGATAGACAATTTCACTCTCTTGTTTATCAATGGAAGCCAAATTTGGAATGAGGAATCGTTCTTGCCATTCTGGATCACTGGCCAAGGTTTTGAAAACTGCAGCTCGATGAGCAAAATTATCTATGGTAGAAAAGAATGAAGAAAAAAATGGTTTAAAACCATCGATGCTTCTTTGTATTACATCCAGATCATTAATCATTCATCTGGAGCACACAAGAATACTGTGTTTGTGGATTTGGGAACAGCTATGTGAAGAAATGTCATATCTGCATCAAGTTGCTCCTGGGCTTCAGGGCTAAAGAAATGAAAACAACCAATGTGATCTCATTGAATGGGCTTCACAGGTCTTATCTCTTCAAAGGTAGCTGTGTACAGGAGTTAAGCTACTATATGTTCATCTGCCTTGTTTCTGAGTCTGTGATACAGGTAAATAATATAACATCAACCCCCAGGTCTGTGATGAGGATTACATGAATAAAGAGGGCTTACAATAGCGTTGAACACTTACATGTGGACTGTTCTTACTATTCAATTGAGGCATTCAACTGACAGTGTCGGTTGAAAGACAAACTTTATTTCATTGTGTTGATAGGTAGTCATGACTTATCTTGAATAAATGTTAACATTAAATGAAATTTGAATGCACTTGGCATTTGTTCCTTTGCACAAAAACTTCCAAAGAAATAATGCTGATTCTCATACTATCGTCAGCCATTGTTTCTCTCCAGCACTCATATCTCTGCTTTCTTAGTTACTGAAGTAGGTAGACATGTTTAACTATGTATGGGCCTAGTACTATATTTATTGTAAAGGCCTGATGAGACTAAGGTAAAATATTTATGTAGTTTATGCTAGGAATAGGAATAGCATATGCCTAAAGTGAGGTAAATTAAGACTTCATTACTGTCCTCAATGGGCCATGACTTAAAATGAACCACATGTGAAGCATAAGTTGTACTAACAGTGTTTGTTGTCTTTTAAAACTGAAAAAAACAAAACAAAACAAAACAAAGCATACCCATGTCATCTACAGAATCTTTTCTCACTAAAGAATTTTTGTGAACATTAATTGAACATAGATGACCAAACACTAAATGTAATTAATTATTAAGAGTTTGCTGAACATATGCTCAAATCCTGGTGAAGGCTATTTTAAGGTTAGACTTTTAAAAAGTTAACAAGCATTCTGAATAATTCTGTGATGTTCTCCTTTTTCAAGGCAGTGCAGCTTCAGTATGAGGACTCTTAGTATTTCCCTTAACTTCTAGCAAATTCATTAACTCTGGGATGTAGAAATGAACTGAAAATAGTCTCTAAATGCAATGGAATCAATAAGCTTCAGGGTAGGGAGAAGATCAAAAGTTGACTACCATCATCTCTCAACCTTCATTTATCCAAAATCCTGAACGTGTAAACTGCTTCCACTAAGACAGTGATATCTAGGTCTAGCATCAGATACCTCTTTCATTCTGTGATCTTAACCTACTTGGACTTGTGTAAATAGTTTTAAATTTTGCATTAAAACCATTTTTCAATAAGTCACTATTTTGTTTGAGAATTGTAGTCTACAATTTAATGAATGGATGAGAACTCATAATTTCCCAGTTATGTTAGACTTTGGGAAAAGTTATTAAAGGTGGACCAAGAAGAGTGGTCACTGAATTTACTTTTTGGTTCTGCATTGCTTTAAAAAAGGTCTCCTTAATCTATATCTATATTAATATATATCCATCTAAGACTTCTGTAGCATCTACCAGAATAGAAATCTATACTGAGCATTTGAACTGGGCAACTCATACCATACTTCCAAATATGGAATACTCTGTTTATTCTGCCTCCAAATTCTACACTCCAATATCCAACCAATTCTGAGTGAGCTGTCCGAAGATGAACATTTTTCTTAAAATTTTTCAGGAACTGTTTCATCTTTGAAGGTTTAAGATAATAAGTACAAAACTCATAGAATGTTCCTTCGGTTTGTCTGCGGCCAGTAGCAAAAGATGAGCACACCTGAAGAAAGAGAAATCAAATCTCAATATTTGAGGGAGCACAGACTGTGTGTTATCGTCCAACCAAATCTGGGTCTGGTGATGGGGGACACAATAGCTGGGTCCCAAGTCCTGTTGCCATTTTTCTTGTCGACTCTCCATAGACATATTTTAGTAGATTTTGAAGATAACTACGGTTAACATGTGGATTCTCCTTAAGCCACCCTTTCTTAGAAAGTTGCCCCCAAACTAAGGCAGTGCTACCTTAGAGATGCTCCTGTGCTAGAGAGCTACAGTTAGGAGTCGCGTACATTTTGTTTTTCCCTTGTATTCTTTTAATCTGTAGTATGTGTGACTACAGTTACATATCTGAGAGAACTCCATGGACTGTATGTCTTTGGACATACACAACAAACATGTTTACTAAAAGAAAACTTCTTAAAAAAGAGAAATTGCCATTCAGGTTGAAGAAATCTTCCTACATTCAGCAGGAATAGAACTGGAATGTAGGCAGTGCATGATATTGCTATCACTATCCAACTGCATTACAAAGTCTGGTAATAGACCAGGGGTCCTCAACCTTCCTAATGCTGCAATCCTTAATATAGTTTCTCATGCTATGGTGACCCTCAACCATAACATTATTTCTTTCGCTACTTCATAACTGTAACTTTGCTACTGTTATGAATCGTAATGTAAATATCTGATATGCAGGATATCTGATATGCCACCCCAAAGGGGTCGACCCACAGGTTGAGAACCACTGTAATAGACCATGGATGCTAAAAAAAAATTGCCAGAATTACTATTAATTTCTAATGAGAAACACAAAGCGAAGATGAGCTTTAATGCATTTAGTTGTACCAGTGTGGTTCTGCCTCTCATGTATTATCTTTTTAAAAATAATCATATTTACTATGTAAGTTTCTACTTCTTGATCTGAAAGCACTTTTCCCTGGGAAATTCTTTGTCAGAAATTACCTTGTATATGTCTGTGTATATGCACATTGTACTATAAAAACACATCTTATTTTCAAGTTGGGGTATCATGTACCCATTTCATGAAGCTAATAATACCAGAAAATTCTGTTAAAACAGATCAGATGATTGTAAAAGTATGGAAAAATCACTGTACACATGGGCAGCTTAGTATGGATAGAAAAAGCAATCTATTCCCTCCTAATAAATTTTTTCTTAAAAACACTTTATTTTACATAAAGCTTAATATAATTTTCTACCTTTAGTTCATTCCATTGATGTCTGCTCTGAACTGTGTTCTTACTGTGCAAATCAGTAAACTTCCTATAAAAATCTGCAGCTGTCTCTGCATATGATGGACTGTGTGTGTGTGTGTGTGTGTGTGTGTGTGTTTAATCAAAATCTACAAATGGGTTTAGTAGAACTGCTTATTATCTATAGTTTAAAAATGAATAAGACATCAGAAAGTAAGTCAATGGCATTCACAATACTTTATAGGTTGATTCAAAGAGTGAGTGTGCATTTGGAGTATGAAATACTTGTCACAGGCACAAACTTTTATTATTATTTTCAGGACATAATATATAGGAGGGAACCTATAGAGAGGTGTGTGAGTGACTAGATAGAAACGATTTTCAAGGGTTTTGTTGCAGAGTCAGAATTACGCTGAAATTACAGGAGGACTCATGGGCTTCGTTTTGTGCAGCTTACACTTGTTCTTGCCAGCACCGACTCATTAAAGAGAACGTTGGTAAAACAAACAAACAAACAAACAAATAAAAAATAAAAGTTCAGTGAAAAACTGTAAGGAAATAATTGGTGGCATTGCCTGGGCAACGCTGGGTGAGCGGTCATGCAGTCACTAGTCTCTTCTTCAAGATTTACCCGGTTCTAGACTAGTTTAACATGATTCCTCTCCCTCCATTTGGGTTAAGTCAAATTCCCCACCTGAAGGAACTATTTATTCCCAGGATAAGCCCATGCTCAACAGCGAAGGCTGGACGGTGGCTCCCTTTGGTCCTCATCTCTTCTAGTCGAATTTCCCAAGGTTCCAGTCCTGCCCTAACTGATGGGCGCTGCTGGGCAGGGTTGTGCCAGGCCGAGACTGGCAGGTGCCAGGGAACTGAGATACTCCATTAGCACCAAGCCTCACCAAGAGTGCCTGCGCCCCACACAGTTCCGCCCACCTCGCTGCTGGCCGTGGCCATACCTGAGGCGCCAGCGCCCACGGGGCCAGCGCCTTCCTCAGGCCGCTTCGGAGTGCAAGCATGGCTCGTCTGGAGCGCGCAGAACCTGCAGAACCACCGCTGCTGGTGCTGGGATCGAGCTCTCCCCACTTCCGGGCGCGCTCGCCTGCTCGGTTAGGTCCGGGCTGGACTGGGTGCGGCTCTGCACCTCTCCCTTTTCATCTGTAGTGTCAGCTCCGACCCTTTGCTCGGCCTTTGTTCTACAAAATTCGGGCTCTGACGTCAGAGGTGATGGTGCAATGAGCAGAACCCTGAGCTCCGTGGAGTTCCACACTCTGGGCCACCACTCTAAGTCCCCTAAGGGTACTAACACTCCAAAATGTAGAGCCCGGTGTGAACGTATGTGGATGCTTTAAAATCTCCGGGTGGGATGACCTGGGGCACGAACCAGGACCCTTCCAGAGTACTCAAGTGTTGACACCAAGCATAGCCTGGGAGGCTCTGAATAACGATGGGTTAATTTTCCTGGTGCTCACAACAATGGGGTCACAGGCCTGAAATGAGACCTTCACAGTCATATGCAGAGGGATCAAAAGTAAATTGCTCTCTGCTACTTAAAACAGCTGACCTCTTAGGCACTCCTTGTTTGGTTGTTGGTGGCCAGGATAACTTCATCTAACATGTTATAGCTGTTTTTTCCCCATGGTTGTCTCTGTTAGGAATATTCTGGTGTTCAGTAGTTTTCTATTTACAGATAATGTCCATTTACTAGAAAAATGAGAATTTAGATCACATCGTAGCACTTGCCTTCTGGCGTCTCCAAGTGTTTAAAATAATTACCACATTAATCTACATTATAATTTATGACTCTTCTTGTTAATAGTTAGTGCATGCATTTCAGTAACATTCCTTATATCGTTAGAGACTGGGAAGAATAATAAATAGGCTTATCAGGTATGGTTTTATTGAAGTGCCTTGTGGAAGGGGTTTTGCTTAGATGAGGGAGGTTTTTTAAAAAAAAAATTAGTAGTTCTGGAAGAATTTAGCCTTTTTTTCTGGACGTTATTTCCTAAACCAGCAAATTTAAACTAAGTATCATTTGTGTAAAGACAGCATCTATTTGATTAAAATCTGTCAGACTGTTTTTTCAGCCCCGAGTTAACAGTTCATTTACTTACTCAATTAATGCTTATTGCATTTCTTTTATGCTGCAGGCACTTTCCTAGAAACTATGGGAGTGGGAAAAAAAGTAGTTCTTTCCCCATTAGAGTTTACAATTTGTACAGAACATGATGGAAGAGAAAATACAGTCAGCTCCATGTAGCTGAAGTGAGCATATGTGGATTTAACCAGAGAAAGCAGAATATTGGGGGAAATTATTTGTTCTGGATATGTCCAGAGGTTTCTCTTGCATTATGGACACAATAGAGTATAGAGCAAGTATTTACATGGCCTGAGATACCTAGGAAGCTGAGTGTGTGTTATGTGCAAATGCCGTAGAAGGGACTTGAGCATATATGGATTTTGGTGTCTTTTTCACTGGGCCCTGGATCCAGTGCTGTTCATGAGAGAATTAGTAAACAGTATGAACGAACACTATACCTGGAGGAAGAGAACAAAGACTGTGTGTGTGTGTCAGTATCCATTCATCCGTTTGGCCTGGAAAACAAAATCAGTAATAGAAAACTTAGCTTGCTGTGGTCACTGAACAGTCTTCACCCCTAGGAAATGCCAGCCCAGTGATGTAAATTTCCGAAAGGAGGAGGGGAAGCCAGCTTGTTGCCTTTATCTCTTCCCTGTGTCTGCTTGGTGGAATGTGGCTGTAGGGGCTTGAGTAAGTTGTTGGATTAGAAGGCATGGATGAACGTGGTGGAGTGAAAGGGAAGTGCCTCAGGTTTCTGAGCCAGGGGCAAACCATACCAGAAGTCCTGCCTTACCCTCTCACAGGGCTTCTTTTACATCATCTGCTAATTTCAGCCTCCACCAGTTGGCTTAATCTTAGTAGGAGATTCTTTTCCTTCTTGCATGAATTGATATGGTTTTCTTTATTCCTTACTGGAATCCCCAGATTCTAGAGGTACAAAATTCCTCTGGACAAGAT